>JXCR01117128.1:0-50971 GCA_002079205.1 Phalaenopsis hybrid cultivar
TAGACCTAGGCTACTAAAGAAATTTCTAGACCTCAACCAAAAGTGAGGTCAACAATTACCACAATATTATAACAATACAATGATAATAGAGGAAAAATAACAACTATGTTATAAAAAACAACCAGAATGAAAAAAACCACCTATATGAGCTTAATAATACCATAGTATTACCACAATATTACAAGAATATGATAACAGAGGTAAAATAATAATCATGTTATAAAAAACAACCAGAATGAGAATACTACGATAATATTACTATAATATTACCACAATATTCTTGCAGAGGGAAAATAACAGCTCTATTATTAAAAATAACCATAACTAAACAAGTGCATAAGGAAAACATTCTAATAATAAGGAAAATAAATTATAATAACAATGAACAGTGCAAATAAATTTATTTACTCAGAGATATATCCACAAACATATTTCATGAGCAAGCTCTACCCTAAATCTTGGCATGTCTGCCTGCTAACCCAGGTCTTCACTTCAATCACTTCTGTAGCTCTTTACTAACTTTACCATAAATTTGTATACAAACATCCTAAAATCAATACTATTGCTTTGTACTGGAACATTTTTTAACTATTGAGAGTTTCTAGGTCCCGGGTTTAGTCCTAAAAGAACCTTCAACATCTCTTGCAAATTTTTTGATCTACAAAGTTTAATATTGATCAGTGCATGGACAAAACCGGTGAAATTGCATGGGTATATCTTTAACGATTGAGAGTATACTTACAACATCATTGCACATGATTTTGTACATCTGGTTGGGCAATGAATCATATATTTTCCACTTCCTGCCATTCAAATCTGCAAGCAACAATACCCAAAGTTGGTTGTTCAGAACAGGAATCATAATAATATCAGCTTTTATAATTGCTTCCTTCGTGATATGACCCACAAATGATGCGGTGTTAACCATTTTATGATAACTCTGCATATGATTAGAAACTTGAAATATATTCATATAGTTAATAAATTTTTAAATATACTAAAATAAAGATTACATAGTATAATGGTGATACATAAAGATAAGGCCTGAAAAAAATGGAGAAGCATTCCTCTTTCTGTCTAAAATCATGGCTAGGGCGTCAACATGGTCATTTGCAATCATGTTATTGCACAGTAATTCTTCCATTGCCTTGCGATTTATAAAAATGTCTCTAGTGCGTAACATAATATCCTCCCTATAGAATAACGCAAAATCTTTGTGAGCATTTCATCTAAGACAAAAGGAACACATTATAAAAGATAAAGATTTACTCACTTATTCCTATATTTATACATAGTTTGATTGATCATTGTGTTTCGATTGATACCATAGATCTGCCAAGATAATCGATCTGGGAGTCCACCGAAAGAGGTTACAAAAAAATATTGTATAATAGGTAAAACATTTAAAATACATAGGCAATTTAGATAATCTAAAACAATGTATAAAAAATGATTTCTAAATACCACATTGACAACATTGGGCTGATCTCCTAAAGTTGTTAGTGTCAGGACTACTGATCCTTCTACTTCTTCGTCATCAATTATTTGTTGTTCCTCTGCAATGGGAGTGGTATGTATAGTAGATAATATAATTATGTGGATGCCACCCTCATCAACATTAGTTTCTACAATGACATCTTCATCAGGCAACATTGGCTCGCCCTCACTGGCATTAGTTTCTACAGCAGCATCTTCATCGGGCAACATCGGCTCATTGGCTTCTCTTATTACTTTTATTTTCTTCTACTTAAAAGTAGTGAAAGAAGTCAATTTCTTCTTTCTTCTACTTTGTCTGCCCTTAACCCTTTGGATTAAGCTGGCAATGGACCGTTCATGGGACCCTTCAACAGGGGAGGTTTGTTGGGTTCCCTCTTCTCCCACAGAAGCTGACTGTTGGGTTCCCTCATCTCCCACAAGAGATGACTGTTGGGTTCTCTCTTATCTCACAGGAGACGATTGCTGGGCTCCCTCTTCTCCCACTGGAGATGATTGGTGGGCTCCCTCAATGTTCTCATTGGCTCCCTCTTCTCCCACATGAGAAAATTGGTGGTCTTCCTCAATGTTGAACTCATATTATACATCATCATGAGAACTTCCACCATGAGGGGAGGCTGGCTGGGCATCATCACTCCCACCTCTTTGCCTTTATCAGATGAAATATTTTCAAATTTATCAATCTTATTTTGTCGCACCGATATTTTCCCTTGCAAACTCGAAACTCCAACATTTATCATATTCAGGGTTCCTTGAAATTCGGTGAAACATTTCTCTTGGCCTTTCAATAGCTCAATTACTGATTCCATGTTTTATTCATTGTAGTGTACATTGTCTCTGGGGTAATGTCACTTGAAATAATTGATCCCATATCAAATAATACAGTTTCCTCTGGTCTGCTTTGGAATTCTGGTGCTGGAACTGGACTGGGTAATCATTCATCCGGATTGGAGAGCAGACTAAGCTCATCCCTTTTTCAGATCAAAAAATTTATCATGAACCTACAATTTTTTTCAAAGTTGAAACACTTTAATCATTAAAACTCCCAAATAAACATAGGTTTTATTTTTAAATAACAACTAAATGTAACTTTCCTCTTTAGTATTTAGCCTCTTAAAGATATATCAATCTGTGATGAGTTTCAGCTTACATTTGTTGGTCACCTCAACATTCAAGGTCTGGCCTTAGGAGTGGCAGAAGTAACCAAAGAAGTGTGCACATAAAACTAGAGCTGTGTAAAAGAAAAGTCATATTCAGATTTAAAACAAAGAAATAAATATTTTTTGATGTTTATACGAGATACTAACCATTAGCAAAAAAAAGAAAACCATTTATACATCCCAAAGATCGGTTCCACTTTATTTTGATGGCTACTACATTAATTTGTTCAATAAGGAATTCACAGAGCGCAACAGACCAATTAAATGAAGAAAAGGTTTGTACATTCTCGCCAAAGGTGTAAAGTCCTTTGGATACACTAAAATTTTTGAAAAAAAAAAATAAATTTGATAACAAAAAATTTATATACAATTGATTAAAAGGGGTATACTGCCCGGTTCCAAAGTTCAAAATATCATTCTTCATTTGGCGGGTATCCACACCACATGATGTAACTTTCTTCCACTCTGGAACTTCCCCTTTTATTTGGAATGCATATCAAAAGGGCAATTTCATCAGGATTTATTCTCAGATCTTTTCCTCCCATTCTGAATACCATTTTTTCATGCTGTCAACAATGCAATATTTGCAGTGGCAGGACATTGTCTTGGGGATAAGGTGGAAGAGCAAAAAATAGATCAACATTCATCATTTTTAGGTCATTCCTGATGTCTTCAGATATGATAGACCCGACTTTATCGAGCACTCTCACTACGGACAACCAACATCTATAGCTCATGGACTTTGGGTTCACAAACCTGCATAAAACAAAACAATGCAAAAATCAGGTATTATAATGAAAGTGGGTTAGTTATTATTATTAAAGAGAATCAGGTATTATAATTGAAATTATTATGGTATAATTTCGGCATTATTCTAGTATTATTTTTCTTGTATTATTTTGGTATTATCTTGGTATTATTTTGGTTGTACAAATGAAATTCAAGTTTTATTCAATCTTCTTCAAATATTACTCGAGTAATATTTTGGTAATATTTAGGTAGTGTTAAGTAGTGTTAGTTTGGTATTATTTAGGTAATATCCAGGTGATATTCAGGTAATATTTTGGTAGTGTCAAGTAGTGTTAGTTTGGTATTATTATTAAAATTCAAATTTTATTCCAGTGTTATTCTATTATTATTATGGTAATATAGGGTGAACTTGTGATTTATTAGCCAAAAATAATAAGTCTGAGCTAAAATATTACTCAAATATTACTAAAATACTACTCAAATATTACCCAAAAATAGTCACTCTGACCTAAATACCTGGGTGATTTGTTACTCAAATGCTACTAAAATATTACTTTAATACTATATGGATGAATTTCTACACTCTCTTAACAATATCTTCAAAGAAAGTAAAACCACTAAAATAAAATTTATCTGGATGAACCCTATTCGATTTCTAGTAATAATTTAGTAGTACTAAAATACAACTCAAATATTACCCAAAAAAAGTCACTCTGACCTAAATACCTCAGTAATTTGTTATTCAAATACTATTAAAATGTTACTTTAATAATATATGGATGAATTTCTATACTCTGTTAACAATATTGTCAATGAAATTAGAACCACCAAAATAAAATTTACCTGGATGAACCGTCTTGGATTTCCTTCTTCTTACACTTTTTCGCTTTATTTTTCTTGCATTTATCAGCCTCCATTGTTAAAACTTCTTCATTCTCCATTAACAACGGCTCTTCGCTCTCCATTCTCACAGGGTTCTTTTCGGTTTCCGTCTACGTGGGCTCAGATTCCATCTTGGTAAGGAGAAATCGCGACTTTACTTCGACCAGCGAACAACAACTGAAAACCCTAAGATTTTCTGAATCCAAAACCCTAAATGATTATCAAATGAAGGTGTTCTATGCTTGGGCGACGTTTAGCTTTATGATGATCTGACATTTTGGTGAGGCGTGCAATTTAATTTTCAGGTGCTTCGGGCCGGGTAGCTCATTAAGAAAATAGAAATTTAATTTTTTAAACTGTGGAGCCCATATTTCAGTTTGTCACACTTTAATTGTACACCACAAGTAGACTTGCATGTGGTGTATGCATAGAATAATTACTCGTACGAAAGACCTACGCAGTGCTGCATACATTAAGGAGGTTTTTCAGAGGGTATTATATCCATGTTATACCCCTTGTAATCTCCTTGTAACCTACCTGTACCTTCTAGTAAGTTCAGCGCTTCTACATTCATATATTTGTAGATACAAGTAAGTTATAGGTAGGTTATAGGGAGGTTATAGGGGGTATAACGTTGATATAACTCCCCAGTATCCTTTGAATAACCTCTCTGACGTACGCAACACCCGTCTTACGTATGCAAATTTTTCTCCTACTGACTGCCCTAACAATTTTAGGGCTGACTGTAATTTTTCATAAAAATGATTATAAAATGATTATTTAAAATTTCTTGCAATAATATTGTGTTATTATATGACTAATTTCATGATTTATGTAATTGTCAAGTTAATAATGTCATGCCCTCCTCTGTGATTTATATCCCTAAACTTTGAAAGAAGATGGCTAAAAGGGTTGGTTATTTTCATAAGTTTGGTTAAACATTTTTTAATTGTTGTTTATGTTTTTTTTATTAATTTTGTGAGTTGGAATGTTATGTGTCATAATAATGATGCTCGTATTTTTTATTGCAGGTATTTTATTAAGAAGTTTAATATGAATCTTCTTTGTTTATAAAAACTAATATTTCTCTCTCTACTATTGCTGGTCTTTTTCGCTTTAATATTTTTTTTCCTTTTTAAAGGAGTGTTAGTAACTTTCATTTGGTTGATAATAGTAAAATTTGGATTAAATGAAATTCTGTCAAGATTAGTTGTACTCTTTTAGATATCAATGTTCAATTTGTTCATATCATTTCCTTTTCTTCATCATTTTATTTTATTTTTACATTTTTTTGTGTTTATAATAGTGATTTTCATAAAAACCCTTTTTCCTCATCAATGGATAATATTCATAAATCTTGGATTATTTTGGAAGATTTTAATTGCATTAGAAGTATTAAAAGAGAAAATCGGTGGTTTTCCTCCTATTCTAAGTAAACTTCATTTTCTATTTTAAACTTATTGATCTTCCTTATAATGGTCTTTCTTTATGTTATTTTAGCTAACAAAAAGTTTTTCCAATAAGAAACTTATTTGAATAGAGCTTTTTGCAATGATTTTTGGATGAAAATGTTATCTTATTCTTTTTTAAGGTTTTGTAACCTTTAACTTCTGATCATTATACTGATGTAATTTATTTTAGGAAATCTTAAAAGTTATCTTTGTAGGTTTATGCATAAAAATTATAGGAGTTGTTATAACTTTACTTCTATTGTTGATTCTGATTAAGCTGTTAAAGCAAAGAGAGATCTTCACTTTTCTCATTCTAATAAGTTGAATAATGTTAAAATTGTTTTAAAAAATGTACTTGAAATTCTAGCAATTTTATTTCTAATAATATTAATTTATTAAATAATCACTAATTCGTAGCTATGTAACAATTTGATAACAACTCAAATGATAACTTAATATTGAACGAGACAGTTGTTATTCAATCTCAATTAGCTAATGATTTATATTGTGAACATAAATAGCTAAAACAAAGGGCTAAATATTCTTAGATTTCTAAAAGTCAGGATGTTGTTAAGTTTTTTATCAAAAAATAAAAATTAATGGTTGCACAAATTTTATTAAGGAGATTTATGCTAATAATTCTTAGTTTAATGCTCAAGAAAATATTTTTAGAGAAGTTATTTCTTGATTTTAGAGGCTTTCAATAGTCTTATTCATAATTATGCTTATGACCCTAATTATTAGCATGATAATCATATTTTAAAGCAAGATGAATGTTTGGATCTTATTAACAAATTTTCTAATAATGAGAATAAGCATGCTTTTTTCTCTATTGTTTTTAATAAAACTCCTAGTGTTTATGGTTTTACTTCTAAGTTTTTTAAGGATGTTTGGAATATTTTTAGAGTTGATTGTATTTCTACTGTTAAATTTTCTTCACTCATCTAATATTCATAATATAATCAATCATACAGTAATCACTATTATTCCTAAGAATAGTTAAGTATAATTTCTTTTTTTTTTATATTTTAAACCCATTTCTCTTCGCATTACATTTTACAAGGTAATTTCTAATCTTATTATGAATGGACTTAAACTTTTGCTTACTAGTGTTATTCATCCTGTTCAAGCTACTTTCATTATTGATCATGACATTGCAGAAAATATTATTTTGGCTAATAAACACTTATTTATTTTTAATTTCGCTAATGCTAATAAATATTTTTGTGCCAAAAATGATATTACAAATGCTATTAAAAATGCTTTTGATAATATCAATCATCAATTTAACGTTGATAGATATGACAACTTGAGCTTTCTTAATATTTTTATTAATTGAATTAAAGCTTGCATCTCTAATATTTACTTTTATGTTATCATTGATAATAAAATGTTGTATCATTTTTTTCTTCCACTAGTATTAGATAGGGGCGTCCTCTTTCACCTTACCATTTTACCATTGTGATGAATGTCTTTTCTTGTTTTATGTAAACTCATTCGAATTTCAGGAATGTCTAATCATATTATTGATTAAATATAACATATCTCATCTTATATATATATATATATATATANTGCAAATCATGAAATGAGTTAATTAATCTCAGAAATTACCCATTTCCCATTTTTATTAAGCCTAAATGTTTATTAAGGCAAAAATGTCCAAAATTACCATTTTGCCCCTAAGAGTCCAAACTTTCATAATTTGTCAATTTTAAGTCAAATGANGTATCGCCTCAGATGACCATCCGGCTTGATCTCTGTCGTCCATTCAATACACTCGCGGATGGACGGCATCCGTTCATCGTCCCCAATAGCCTTAACCGAGAATCGTCCNGAAAAGCAGTAGAAAAGTACAAGAAAGACTGTAAAACGCCGTAAACTGTAAAAGTGTACCTGGCGAGTCTTNAGAGTTTTGAATTTCTAATGGTGGGGTACCTCTTCTAGTTTTCTAAGACTAGTCAAAAGTTTTGAATTTCTAATGCTGAGGAGTACCTTTTCTAATTTTCTAAGACTAGTCAATAGGAAAGTCCTATGGCTAGACCTAGGCTACAATACCTCTTCTAATTTTCTCTAAGACTAGTCAATAGAGAAAGTCCTATGGCTAGACCTAGGATACTGAAGAAGTTTCTAGACCTCAACCAAAAGTGAGGTCAAAGGCTTTGAATTTCTAATGGTGGGGTACCTCTTCTAATTTTCTAAGACTAGTCAATAGGACTCCTATGGCTAGACCTAGGCTACTAAAGAAGTTTCTAGACCTCAACCAAAAGTGAGGTCAAAAGTTTTGAATTTCTAATAGGGTACCTCTTCTAGTTTTCTAAGACTAGTCAATAGGAAAGCTTTGAATTTCTAATGGTGGGGTACCTCTTCTAATTTTCTAAGACTAGTCAATAGTTTTGAATTTCTAATAGTGGGGTACCTTTTCTAGTTTTCTAAGACTTAGTCAATAGGAAAGGTCTTATGGCTAGACCCTAATGGTGAAGGTACCTTTTCTAGTTTTCTAAGACTAGTCAATAGGAAAGTCCTATGGTAGACCTAGGCTTGGTACATTTTCTAGTTTTCTAAGACTAGTCAGTAGGAAAGTCCTATGGCTAGACCTAGGCTAAAAAAGTTTCTAGACCTCAACCAAAAGTGAGGTCAACAAATGGACCCCCAATAGGTGTGGAGCTAGACCTAGGCTACTAAAGAAATTTCTAGACCCAACAAAAGTGAGGACAACAACTCTGTACTTTTTGCCCGTTGGATTTCTTCAAAATTCGTTCAGACACGCATAGAAGTCCTTTTGTTTTAACGTACGAGTAGCATGGCACTAAAAAACCAATTCCTAAGTTTGATGCATTAGGCAGAAACACCATGCCTTGAAAATGCTTAGTAAAATCATTTTAAATTCTTTAATTTTAGCAGAGCTTGTTGAAGTTTAGGTGTTAGATATGTAAATACATATGAATTGAGTGGTATGTTTGTAAATCTTATATATATTGAACAAATTCTCTTGACTTCGCTTGAGTTGATTATTAATTACTCCTATAATTGTTGATAGTCTGAGTTGGCTCCACTTGTTATGTCCTTCTACAACATATTGTTGAAATCATGCTCAATCTATTAGTCATATTTATTTACAGTTAATCCAAGTCCAAATTAAGTGTTCTACAAGATAAAACTTAATCCCAATACAAGTCATTTCATCTGACATCAGTGATTTAATTCCATATATCAGCAGGGAGGGCTATTAATTATTAAATTTCGAGCCGAGTTGGGGTCAGTTTTTGTAGATTTAGTGTTATGTTCTATTTCGAGCCGAGCCAGCTCAAAATTGAATCGAACTCAGCTCGATTTCGGCTCAATCTGGCTCAAAATTAAAACTAACTTGCTCAAATTGAGTTATTTGGATTCGTATTGGCTTGAAATCGGTTAGTGACTCGTTTTATTCAATTTTACTTAGTATTATATATATGATTTTTTTATAAATAAAAAAATACTACAGGCCGATTTCGAGTGAGTTCCTGTTAATCCATATTTGGCTCGAAACCGACTAAAAAAATTCGATCCATAGTTTTGGCTCATAGCTCAGCTCGTTTATTTCAATATGATCGCAATCTGAGCCAAAATTTGAATCGATTTTCGAATGATTAACTATCTTCGAGTTAAATTCACAAACCTATCAGCAACTTAACATCATCAGAGTCAAAATCGCTATCACATTCTACAATTATTTTTTATCATATCATTAATTTTTAGTTGAATCACATCATAATCACATAGAATCATCACTCTAACAAGAGAATTGATGGGTGAAGATCTAAGAACATTGGATTCAGGCATTCAATAAGTTTAAAGCTTCATTGGGGCCACCAATTTAATTGTAGTTAGAAGTTATTTGTCTAGTAGCTTATGAATATTGAGAAAGGACAAAAAATCTCATTAAAGAACAGAAAATAAGTTCTAATTAATTTTGTTTATATGTTAATGGATAAAGGTCCATCACCTCATGGTCAAAAATCAATACATTGTAAGTTTATTTATTGTCTTAATGATGCTATTGCTTACTAATAATTATGTTGTTTTTTTATACACACACACTCACGTGCGCACGCACACATATATTAATGTGTACCAAAAGATCATGGTAGTAAAGTAATAAATTAGTGTCATAGAACGAGATCCAACTCACACACAGACAAAAGAAAAGTAGAGGGAGCAGACACCATGATTTTTAAGTGGAAAACCCTAGAAATGAAAGAAAATCACGGGGTCTCACCCAGTTGAAGTAATCTACTAATAAATTGTAAGTATAAAGACCCATTTCCATCTTGCAATAGAGAAGATGAAATTACAATATTAATGCACAACGATACATGAATGCGTTGTTGATTGTTATGGAAAAGCAATCTGTCGTGAATGTTGTAGACGATGGTTATAGCTGTCAGCTTGTCGTAGATCCATAGTTAAACGTTGTGGTAGTAGTTGACCCATTAGTCGTGCTTGGTAGCTTCTTGAGCGTCATTTGGCTACAATAACCACGGTAGAAAGCTGTGATTGCATTTGTGTTTGAAGTTGCGAGTTGCATAAATTGTGGTAGCTTCATCTCCTTCTTATCCAGCTCCAGCTCCAAGTCTCTCCCTCATTCCCCCTATATGAAGGGTGCATGACTCTATTTATAGATTCTAGAAGTGGATTCCCTTGTAAATAAGGAATGATTACAAATCACACAATCTGATGGCCCAGAGAGAATCTCATGATCAGACAACGTATTAGGGACATTTTAGTGCTTTAACAACGACAAAATTGTGATCTCGGTCTTGTTAGATTCGTCTTATCGAAATGTTTTATTTGACTATAAGTTTGTTATATTTGGAACTTGTTTAATCCTCCAATTAGGCACTCAAAGCTTCCAAAAATTATTTAATGGCTTGATCTATTTATGCTTGATTTGGCTCGGCTTGGATCAATTTTGGTATCATTGTGTTTTTCTCATTGAGCCAGTTAGTTTGATTGTAAGTTTACTGAAATTGAAGTTCTAGAGAAATTTAATTTGAGTTTGAATATTTCTTGCTAAAAAAATGCTCCGAGAGGAGGTATCACACACACACACACACCCTCTCGTGCACACATACGTACGTATATCACTCAATTTTTATCTATTTATTATATTATTTCTGATTCCTCGAGTTAGGTTTTAGAGTTTGAGGCCACTTAATAGTTTTTTCATCCTTGATGGCCATCAACATGTTAATGTACAATGTGTTGGGTGGTGCATACTCCTTTGTTCAAGGCCCACGTCACCGATTTAGAAGTTGATGAGTGAGGTCGTGATTCTCCTTCTCTTAGTGCTCAGACTTTCTCCGCTATGAGGTTTGACTAACATTCCCAGCATTAATCCTGTGCTTTCCCCCAAATCAGTCGAATTACTCCTTGCGTGTGTTGATTACCTCATATGTAATGATTTGAGTATTGACATGAAGAACAAGTTTAGAGTAAGATCATACAGTCTCTTGCATTGATGGTAAGTAGAAGGTATTGGCTGAAGCCCTCCGAGAAAGACTCCTCTTAATAACTTTGTATCCACTCCCAGAATCTGGTGAGCTTTAATGGAGAACCTGTAGAATTTATCTTTGAGCGACTCACCCTCATTATGATGAATTCCTGATATATGAGATAAATCTTTGATGATCATTCGATTTACGATGAACTACTCCATGAATAATCTGGCAAGCTCATTAAAGGTGATCATAGTGCCCTCAGAAGAGAGTACAACCATGTGCAAGCTTGAACATTGATGGTGGTTGGGAATATTTGACAGAGAAGCTCATCAAAGGCACGTTGAATGTACATGATGGTTCAACGTGACCATAGGGATCAATTACCACTCTCTTTGGAATGGGGTTTTGAAGGACCGATACAACTAAGGGAGATGATTCTTGAAAGTTGTGGCAAGTGAGAAAGTAATCCCCAGTCCTAGAGGGAACTATTTCTTGACTAGGCATCATAACTCATCACAAATGACATCATCAAGAGTGACAGAAAGGCGGAGCAATGCAGGTGAGTTGCACAAGATGAATGAGTGAAACTTGCAGTATCAATAAAGTTAGCATCCCAACTGGCAGAGGAGGGGTTTCATCATAGGGAGGAGACCTGATACAATTATGTTTGATCAGGGTATTTTCTGTTAGGTGTTGACTGGTGGTAAGTAAGCTTCAATTGGCTTTGTGGGAAGTAACCATCGAGCTCCATGTTGGACCTTTATGATCTCCAATTAAGACTTCTCCATCCTCATACTGCGTCTTCTAGAGAAGAACTCGAGGTGCCTTCTTTAGAAGGGTAAACATCTTCCAGGGTAAGAATATGCAGAGGCATGACTTCCTTGGCTCCGTGACTGTCTACTTGAATGATGGGAGTTAGAGTGGGATGCTCCGTTGTTGCTAGTATTGCGTTTGATGATGTTGCATCAGGGCTTGCAAGTACTTTAGTGGTGAGATTGCATGCTTCTCATAGACGACGCTAAACAAACACATGTTTGAAACTTCACGGCTGCAGAGTAACAAATTATCTTCTTAAGATTGTACGAGATTCCAACACACTTTCAAATGAAAGAAAATAACCAAGAGGGACACCAAAATTTTTTAAGTGGGAAAGGGAAAAAACTATGGGGGCTTGACGAGTTGAAATATTCCATTATGAGTTGTTGATTACATGTACATCCTCTTGTCCCACAATCGGGAAGGGGTTACACTATTTCTCAAATTACAATGTTGGTGTGTGGAAGAACTCGCTACCCCTTGGTAGAGAGTGACAACAACAGGGAGCGACTGTTGAAACTTCAGTGCACCCTCTTAGAGGTTGGCGAGATGATGGGAATGATGTATTACCTTGTATGTTGTTATGTGGTTCTGCAGTGTTGATGGTATCTTCACACATTGTTTTGCTGCAAGGAGCAGGAGGCGAACGGTGGCAGTGGTAGCCATAATTGTCAGAACAAACGACTACCATAGTTGGCTAGAGGCAAAGACAGATCGAGCTAGCTATCAGGGGCTGAAGTTGGTTGACGGTGGTTGGCGGTTGTAAGAGCAGCAGGTGTTCGTCGGATTACTAGTGTAGGACCTTGGGTTTCAACTCTGCTTATGCAGGCTCTGGTCTTCCTCTTGCCCGTGGTATTGTCTTCTTTTTAGGGGGGGGTGGTGNTTTAAAATGATCTTACCTACTAAATGCTAGATGTTAAGATCAATATGTGGAATTTCAAGTTGAGTAAAAAAAACTTTGAATTTCTAATGGTGGGGTACCTCTTCTAATTTTCTAAGACTAGTCAATAGTTTTGAATTTCTAATAGTGGGGTACCTTTTCTAGTTTTCTAAGACTTAGTCAATAGGAAAGGTCTTATGGCTAGACCCTAATGGTGAAGGTACCTTTTCTAGTTTTCTAAGACTAGTCAATAGGAAAGTCCTATGGTAGACCTAGGCTTGGTACATTTTCTAGTTTTCTAAGACTAGTCAGTAGGAAAGTCCTATGGCTAGACCTAGGCTAAAAAAGTTTCTAGACCTCAACCAAAAGTGAGGTCAACAAATGGACCCCCAATAGGTGTGGAGCTAGACCTAGGCTATTAAAGAAGTTTCTAGACCTCAACCAAAAGTGAGGTCAACAAATGGACTTTTGATTTTCTAATAGTGGGGTACCTCTTCTAGTTTTCTAAGACTAGTCAATAGGAAAGTCCTATGGCAAGAAGAATTTTGAATTTCTAATTGTGAGGATACCTTTTCTAGTTTTCTAAGACTAGTCAATAGGAAAGTCCTATGGCTAGACCTAGGCTAAAATTTCGAGACCTCAACCAAAAGTGAGGTCAACAAATGGACCCCCAATAGGTGTGGTGTGCTGGTTAGACCCAACAAAAGGTGAGGACAAAAAAGGTTTGTTGGTATCATCTTCCAGAAACAAAATAGTGCCAAGCCTTAGATACTGCATTTAAAATAGAAAGAGGAAAGTTTACCTTAACTCCATTCTTCACTTTCCAAGTTCCTCTTCCATCAGTAAGAAAAGAAATAACCTCATCCAAGGCCTCATTCGTAGCAAAAAATGATTTGTATTGCCAGCTATACACATCTTCTAACTGATAGAATTCATTAATCTTTGTTGGAGTAAACTCTACCATTTTTTCACGAAAATACACATAATCTTCAGAAGTCTCCTTGAAATTAGCATAGAACTCCATCACTACACCTATAATTGCCTTGGCAGTAAAGTAGCAAAAATTCTCCCACCGTCGAGCATTGATTAATCTCTCGACTTGTCCTCCCGAATTTTTAAATCATCGATCCGGAATCACTTTTTTAGTTGTAAGTAGACTATTAAAGCAAATGTTGACCTTGTAGTTGACAAAACTTTGATCATCAAAATCTAATTTTCTCTTTCCTTTGCTCATTCTAGGTGTCATGGTAAATCTAAGAAAATTTGATAAAATCAAAATAAATTCCCAAAAATTTTGAAAATCATAATGTGGAATGTTTTAAACTTAAATCTACTAAGTAAGAGTTCTTCACCAAAGGATTTTCTCAAAATTTTTTAAGAAAATCTCAAAATTTTGGATCTCGGGAATGTAAGATAAATCCTTAATGAAAATAAAAAATTTTGAGTTCAAAGTGTAGCTCTTACCTAGAGAAGATGAAATCCAAACTTCTTTTGCCTTAAAATCACCTATAATCCGAGCAATAGCAAGCCCTAGGTGAAAAAACAGAGGTTTAAGTGACTCAAAGGTTAAAAATGGCATTTTTCTGTGCAAATAGCGAATTTTAAGGGTGTTTGGGTTGATTCGGGTCAAGGGTGTTGTCGGCACCCATGTCGGTGCTGTCGGCGCTAGTGGCAAGAAATTCATATTTTGTTTTTTTTTTAATTTCAATTTTCTCTCAATTTACTTCGAAGTTTATTTAATCTTTTTGTACACTAATTTTCATCTTAAAATAATTCATAAACAAACATTTTTACAAACAACACCAAACTAACTTTTATATATGAAAATACACTTTTACAAATACATTTTTCTAATCACACTTCCACATGCTTAAAGCAAACTAAATTATAAATAAGCATCGAAATCAAGCCACAACACTAAAACGCTGACACAAAACTATACACAATCAAAGTCAATAGAATTCTAAAGTAAAGTAAAGTAAATCAAATCTACACAATTACATTAAAAACATAAGTATTTTAAACAAGCAAAAAGTTCAACTTCTTCAATTATGTTGCCTCATCTTCAGTACTTTCTCATCTTCTAATATCTCCCATAGACTGGTAATGGATATACAAATTATAGAAGGATTGGTATGAGAATTGATCAGTCAAATTTTCATTGATCCATCCATTTTTCTTGAACATCTGTACTAATCATGCTTCAATTGTTCCAGTATGATCAAAGTTCTCATTCATCCTCCAATCTAGGTGATCAAAAAGATAGTTAAGATTTACTATTACATTTGTAATACTCTGAAGTTCTCTTTATATTTTCTTCATTTTCTTCTCCAAAGATATCAAACTTCCAACAGCTGGTGGCGTTAATGGTGTTGAAGCATGTGATGAATGATACACCAAAAATATATGCATTTTTAGACCCATATTTTATACTCATTTTTAGTAATATTGCACTTTAATGGAGGGTATTTTCTATGTTTTATTGCAGGTTGTTGGTTTTTAGGACTTGGAGCAAAAAGGAAACAAAAATGATGAAATTTGGAGCAAAAATGAAGAAGTTAAAAATTTACTAAGCGCCGACGGTGCCAAACTGGGTGTCGACGACACCATTTGACAAAAACTTGGGATTTAATTATGGGCCTCTGGCGCCAGGATGGGTGCCGACGGCGCCAGGATGGGTGCCGACGGCGCCAGGATGGGTGCCGACGGCGCCAGTGTCTGTGGAAGCTCTGTTTCTAAAAGATTCGACGAATTTGAATGCTTTTTGAATAGCTTTTGGATGCACCTATTGGAGAACCAACCTAGGCTCTATTTAGGGCCAAAATTTGATCACAAACGCCCCTTCACACCATTTCAAAATCCTCCACTCATTTCAGTTTTCCTTCTTCACACACCTACATTCCACGCCATTCCACACCATTAGTTAGTTATTATTTTTATAGATTTGAGTTTTTGTGGTGAGTTTAAGTGTGAGTTATTTTCTAAGAAGTGTTAGAGAGGAAGAGAAATGAGAGATTTCTTCTTCCTACATTTCCTAAGAGACGCTACAAAGGATTTTCTTTGAGAAAGAATTTCAGATAAGTGTTGTTTGTTTATTATTATTGTATGAACTTTCTTTTATATATGAATATTTTGTTTTGTTATATCTTTCTCATGAAGTTGAAGTAGATTTCTTTATCTTTCTCTCTATTCTGAGATATGGTGAAATGAAGAGATAATGTGGATGTGCCAATGTTAAAATTTAAAATAATTGTAATAGTTTTTCAACTCCGCTCCTAATTTACTTTTCGATCTGACCAATTGAACTATTAAAATATGTTGTAAAACATATGATTCGAGAAATGGAGTATGAGTTCTACAACAGAGTGAGAATCACATTTAAGTTCATGAAGGAGTATTTAGTTCATGGAATTAAGTGAAAATAAATAGGAAAATATACTTTCTTGGGTGTAGAATTTGAGATTTTTAGGGTGATAGACTAAAAATCCTCAATTTGATCTTAGTGTTTAAAAACTAAAGTGAGAGTTAGCCTTCAAGGGAAGGGAAGTGGGAGCTCTGGAGTGGGAGCCAGTATCCTTCTAGCCTAGCCACGAATCTAGGGACTAAATCAAAGATTAACCAAAGATTTTCAATAACACTGAATCAGGGTAGAGAATTAAAATTGCTCCTATTTGACACAATACATATATAAACCATTTACCTTATCTCATTTCATCAAAAACTCGTTGTAGTGGGAAAGATGCTTTTTCATATTAGAAAACTTCATCACATAAACATAGTTTAATAGTTATTAATTTTAAACCCTGCTTTTAAATTCTACTAGTAGTAAACAATTTAGCTTTTATAGTAGCTTAAACATTTGAAATTAGTGACAATAATTTTGATTGATTTCTGTGAATTTCCTAATTAATTTATCATTTCAAATTTAAACCTTCTTCGTGGGATCGATATTTGGGACTTAAAAAGAAAGTTTTATTTTACTTGATAACGATACGTATACTTACGTAGAATTCTAACTTTAAGTGCTTAACGTTATTATTCATAAAATACTACATCAAGTTTTTAGCACCGTTGCAAAGCGGAGTCACTTTATAAATTTTACACAATTATATTTTCTCGGGATCAAGTTTTTGGCGATGTTGTCGGGGAAGGTAACGATAAATTAAATAAATTTGGTAAATTAAGAAATTTAGAGATAAAAATATAAAAAATACAAAATATCAAAAAAAAAATTATAAAATCAAAAATACAAAAATATATAATTATATATTTAAGAGTATTTTTAAGAAAATTTTCTTTGCTTATTATATTTGTTTGTGCGAAATATTATATCTGAAAGTTTAATACATTATGATTCAGAATTAGAATGTACTATTAGAAATATTTGAAAACAACAAAAATAAATTAAAATTTTAAAAAAAATGGCGAATAACTTAGATAATCAAATAAATGAAAATTGACAAAGACCTTTAAAAGATTATGCTAATCGACAACAGATGAACTTCACTTGACTATTCAAAAACCTGATGTTGTTGTTAATTCATTTAAACTTAAGTCTGTTATTACCTAAATGATACAAAATAATCAGTTTGGAGGAATACCAATTGAAGATCCTAACTTACATCTTGCTAATTTTCTTGAGATTTATGCTACTTTTAAATATAACGGAGTGTCTAATGATGTTGTAAGGCTTAGACTTTTTTCTTTTTCATTAAGGGATAAAGCCAAAGCTTGGTTAAACTTATTAGCACCTGGATCTATCAGAACTTGGGGAGAACTATCACAAAAATTCTTAGCTAAATATTTTCTCACCCTAAAAAATCACTAAGCTTAGAAACAATATTACATCTTTTTTTCAGTTTGAAGGAGAATTAATATATGAAGCCTGGGAAAAATTTAAGGATCTCCTTAGAAAATGTCCACACCATGCTTTACCAGATTGGTTAATAATTTAAAATTTTTCAATGGATTAGTAGGATCATTTAGATCTATTATAGATGTTGTTGCAGATGGATCTTTAATATCAAAACCTTTTGATGAAGCATACTCTTTAATAGAAGAAATGACTACTAATAATTTCAATGGCCCTCTAAACGGGTAAATCCTAAGAGAGTTGTTAGTATTCATGAATCTGATGCAATGTCTATTTTAGCATCTCAAATTGCTGCTATATCGAAAAAGATTAATCAAATTGGAGTGAACTATTCTCAAATACCACCAGTATTAGAGGAGAGTTCACTAAGATAGATAATTGATACTCAATCATCTTATGAAAATTTAAATGCTATTAATAATCAAATAAAAATCCTTATTCAAATTATTACAATCCTGGATGGAAAAATCACCCTAATTTTAGTTGGAATAATTATAACAATTCAATGAAACCCTCAAGAAATTTAAATAACCAAGGTAATCCTAATTATCGACCTTATTATCCTCCTGGATTTAACTCTAACCCTAACCCACAAGTTAAAGAAAAGAATTTAACAATAGAAGAGGTAATGTTGATTATGGGAAATCAAATACAAAATCAAGTGGCTGCTATTAGAAATATTGAAAATCAATTAAGATATATTGCTTCTGCACTTAGTAACAGATCTTCAGGAAATCTTCCGCGTAATGTAGAAGTTAATCCCAAAGATCAAAATAAAGAACAAATTAAAGCAATTCAATTACAAAGTGGAAAAGAAGTTGAAACAAGAATCCAAAAAGAAACAGAAGTTGATGAGGAGAAGGAAGAGATGGAAAGTGACCATAATGAAAATGAGCAAACACAAGTTCTTTTAGAAAAACCATTACCTTTGTTTCCTCAATGACTAAAATAGAAGAATAAAGACAAACAATTCACAAAATTTTTGGAAATTCTTAAAAAGTTAACGATAAACATTCCTTTCATTGAAGCTTTGGAACAAATGTCAAGTTATGTGAAATTTATGAAAGATATACTAAACAAGAAAAGGAAGTTTGTAGACCATGAGATTATTGCACTTAGTGAAGAGTTTAGCGTTATTATCCAGAAAAAAACTTCCTGAAAAGTTAAAAGATCTTGGTAGTTTCACTATACCTTGTGCAATTGGTAAAAAGTTTAATGTAAAAGCCATATGTGATTTAGGAGCAAGTATCAATCTTATGCCTCTATCAATTTTTAAACGTTTAGATTTAGGATTGATTTCCCCTACTACTGTAACTCTTGAGTTAGTTGATCAATCAATCACTTATCCTAAAGGAGTTATAAAAGATGTATTAGTAAACGTGGATAAATTTTTTTTCCCTGTAGACTTTATAGTATTAGATATGGAGGAAGATAAAGAGATTCCTATTATTTTGTCTATAGACTTTATAGTATTAGATATGGAGGAAGATAAAGAGATTCCTATTATTTTGGGGAGATCATTTCTTGCAATAGGGAGAGCTGTGATTGATGTGCAAAAAGGAGAATTAATAATGAGAGTTAATGATGAAGAATTAAAATTTAATATTACAAAAGTTATGAAATATCCTGCAATAGAAAAAGACAATGAATGTTTTAGGATGGAAGTTACTGATTATCTAAGTAATGAGTAATTTAAAAAAGAGTTTAAAGAGAAATTAAAGTAAGAAGAATTTAGTGAAAATGAGGATGAAATAAAAGAATAAAATTAAGATTATAGTCATGACAAATTTGAAACTTTAGATTTATTGAAAAATGATAATAAAAATCTTATTCCTTCAAGTATTAAACCACCTGAACTTGAACTGAAAGTATTACCTGTTCAGTTAAAATATGTATTTTTAGGAGAATTATCTACATTATTTATTATTGTATATTCTGAGTTAACTAAAATTCAAGAACAAAAATTAATAGAAATGTTAAAAAGATATAAAAAGGCTTTTGGACGGACTTTAGAAGATATTAAAGTAATTAGTCCTTCAATTTGTATGCACAAAATTTTATTAGATGAACAATACTAACCTAAAGCTGATCCTTAGAGGAGATTAAACCCAATAATGAAAGAAGTTGTTAAAAAAGAAATTTTAAAATGGTTAGATGCTAGAATTATTTATCCTATTTTAGACAGTGCTTGGTAAGTCTAATTCACTGTGTTCCAAAGAAAGGATGAGTGATCGTTGAATGAAATGAGAAAAATAAATTAATTACAATAAGATAAGTTATTGGTTGGCAAATTTGTGTAGATATTAGAAAATTAAACTTGGCCACTAGAAAAGATCAGTTTTCTTTACCCTTTCTAGATCAAATGTTGGATAGATTGGCTGGAAATAAAAATTACTATTTTTTAGATTGATATACCAGTTATCATCAAATTTCAGTTGCTCATGATGATCAAGATAAGACAACATTTACAAGCCCTTATGAAACATGTGCTTTTCGTAGAATGTCTTTTGGATTATGCAATGCACCTGCAATATTTCAAAGATGTATGATGTCAATATTTAGAAATTTGATTAAATATGGAATGGAAGTATTTATGGATGATTTCTTTGTAATCAAAACTTCATTTGAATTATGCTTAAATAATTTAGAAATAGTTCTCGAATTATGTGAAAAAATCAACATAGTACTAAATTGGGAAAAATGTCAATTTATGGTTGCAGGAGGAATTGTACTTGAACATTAAATTTCTGAAAATGGCATAGAAGAATTGTACTTGGACATTAAATTTATTGAAAAATTACCACCATCGACTACGGTCAGAGGAGTAAGAAGTTTTCTAGGACATGTTGAGTTCTACAGGCGTTATATAAAGAATTTTTCAAAAATAACTAAGCCATTATTTCCAACTTATTGAAAAAAATACGAAATTTTATGTTAACGAGGTATGCATAAAATAATTTGAATTATTGAAAGAGAAGTTAATCACTACACCTATAATAGTACCACTTGATTGGAAAAAACCATTTGAAATAATGTGCAATGCTAGTGATTATGCTATTGGAGTTGTTTTAGGACAAAGACATAACAAAGGTTTTAAAGTAATATATTATGCTAGTAAAACTCTGAATAATGCTCAAATTAACTACACTACTACTGAAAGAGAGTTATTAGCTATTGTCTATGCCTTTGATAAATTTAGACCTTATTTAATTGGAATAAAATGTGTAGTGCATCCGGATCATTCTGCTATTAAATACTTATTGCAAAAGAAGGATGCTAAACCAAGATTAATTAGACTAAATGTATAGTTCATACAGATCATTCTACTATTAAATACTTAATGCAAAAGAAGGATGCTAAATCAAGGTTAATTAGAAAGAGAAATGACAATCAAATAGATGATCATTTATCTAGACTAGAAAAAGAAATATTAACTAATTTTGCAAATGATTAGAAAATTTCTCTGATGAACAATTATATAGTATTGATGAAATGAATACACTGTGGTATGCCGATATAATGAATTATATTGTAAGTGATATTCTACCACCAGATATTAAGAATCAACAATTAAAGAAATTTATATATAATTCAAAATTCTATTTTTGGGATGAACCATATTTATATAAACAATGTAAAGATCTAATTATTAGGAGGTGTGTGCCTTATGAAGAAACTAAACAAATAATTTAAAGATGTCATGATTCTAAATTTGGAGGACATTTTGGAACAAATAGAACTACTTATAAAATTTTTCAAGCTGAATTTTATTGGCCTACGCTTTTTAGAGATATTAATGAATATATTAAAAGATGTGATCGATGTCAGCGAGTAGGAAATATTTCTTGAAGAAACGAAATGCCTATAAATTACACATTGGAATTTGAAATTTTTGATGTGTGAGGATTAGATTTTATGGGACCATTTATGCCTTCATTTGGCTTTTATGGAGAATCTTTCTCTCTTGATGTTGGGATGGTGTGGGTGCAATTAATTTGAATTTGGTGGAGGTTTGGAGGATGTCCTGTATCGGCCTTGAAATTGAGCTCCAAAATTGAACTCGAGCAATGACTTTGAGTGGCTAAGGAAGGTTTTGTTAAGCTCAAAGGGGTCTCCAGGAAGCCCTGGAAGAAATTTTACAAAGTCTCCCCAAGGAATTTCAAGCTCTCTCTTTTTGGCCATGGAGGGGGAGTTTAAATAAAATGGCATAGGTTGGCTGCCAAGGCCAATTGAGGGGTGCATTTGGTTGCTTATGTGGAGGGCAGAGAAGCTCCAATGAGCAGCTAGGTTGATTTGGCCTTTGGGTTTTAATTGGGTGAAAGTCCCTTGTCTTGGCCATGGTTTTGGCCATTTTCTAACCACCAAGGTGGCTAGCCGGCCAGGCATTGGTCACCTCTTGGCTTAGGGAATTCAGGGGGTGGCTAATGATGATTATCTCCCTACGGTAAGTGATGATGTTGGAGATATTTCAAGTTACGTCCAAAAAGGGGTTAAAATCCCTTAATTTGGGGATCCATTGGTCCATAGATTGTCATGGTGGTTTTAGGAGGGTTTAGCCTGGTCTTTAGGAAGGTTTTGGTGGCTGTGAAATCATTACTTTGGTGGCTTAGACATGATTAAGTCAATTTTTGGTGAAAGCGTCCAAGTGAGTGCAAATGACCAAAACTTGGGTTTGGGCTAGGATAGACAAGTTAATTTGCTCAATTAAGTGTTTCATTTGGTTTAGGTGATTTTAAGGAACAATTTTGGTGAAGGATGGAAAGAGTTTTGAGTTCAATTGGAGGGTCAATTTGAAGGATTTTGGAGATTTGGTCAATTTGGGCATGTTGGGCTAGACTTGGGTCAAAATTGGGTTATCCCTGGGCTAAGTCCAAATTTATTGTTTAAAATGGTCAATAGGAACCTCATGATAAGTGTTCAACATAAATTGGGTGCCAATTTTTGGGTTAGGGCAATCAATTTGGTGAAATATGGGGACGTAGTCAATTTGGGGCAAAATTTGGGGCTTTTTTGGATTAGGGTCAAAATTAAATGGAATTGAGGCTTCACCAAGAGTAATTTATGATCAATTTTGATTTTTAGGAATGTTATAAAGAGTTTTCAACATAAATTGTGGCCAATTGAGTGGGCTATGGACTCAATTTGATGAGATTATGTCACGTGACCAATATTGGGGGTTTGGCTCAAATCAAAATTGGGCTCAAAGCATGGGCCAATTAGGCTTGAATTTGGTTTATTTTGGTCATATGAAGGTTTATTTGAGTTTAGGATTGAAATTGGGGGAGATTGGGGTCAAATTAATGGACATTTGAGTTGAATTTAGGAAAATTTGGGCCTCTAAAGGCAATTTTGGGGATCTTGGCCAAAGATGGTCAAATTGGTCAAATTGGGTCATGTTTTAGTTGAAAAAAATGAAATTAAAATATTTTGAAATATTTTGGGAATTTTTGAGATTTTTTAGAATTTTTGAAATTTTGGGCCCAAGAGGGGCATTTTGGTAAGTTGAATTTTTTTGTAATTTTGGGTAATTTGGATG
The DNA here is from genome assembly GCA_002079205.1 of Phalaenopsis hybrid cultivar. NCBI lineage: Eukaryota > Viridiplantae > Streptophyta > Magnoliopsida > Asparagales > Orchidaceae > Phalaenopsis > Phalaenopsis hybrid cultivar. The sequence continues at coordinate 23,323 of JXCR01117128.1, forward strand.
TTTTCAAAAGGTTTGAAATGATTTTTGATCAATTTTGGGTATTTTGGGTAAATTTGAGAATTTTGGCCAAATTTAAGGTTTCAAGGGTATTTAGGTAATTCGGGGGAATTTAGGGGCAAAAAGTCAAGCTGGGTATTTTGGTAGAATTGGGAAGTTAACCACCATAAATGAGTCATGGACTAATGGAAACCCCATTTGGGTCCTCTATGTACTGTTCTTAGCTAAACCCTAGTCTTGGGCTAGTAAGTTTAGGGGACCATCTACATGAATATCCCAAAGGATCAAGGGATCAAGGTCAAGAAATTTTTTTGGGTTTGCATTTGTTAGTGATTGTGAGTGAGGTGATTTATGGTGAGTGCTTTAGCTCTAGACCAACACCCAGGGTCAACCCTAAGGTCAAATAGTCCTATAGGAGCTCTTCTTGAGCTTCCCCATAGTGACCCCATCTAATAAGTGCTAGAGGTTATGACCAATATGTAGAACTTCAAGTTGAGTGAAGAGGAGTTTTGAATTTCTAATGGTGAGGGTTCCTTTTCTAGTTTTCTAAGAATAGTCAACAGGAAGTCTTATGGCTAGACCTTAGGCTACTAAAGAGGAAAACTAGACCTCAACCAAAAATGAGGTCAACATACATGATTAGGAATATGAACAAACTAATCAAAATCGAATAGGAATACACACCCTCCAATAGATTTGCAATAAGATGGCTCAATAACTTCTTTTAGAATCCCTTAGTAATCAATCTCGTCATCTGATTTATTGTTTGCTTTAACACAACACTGGAATTATATGTCTTTTTTTTCTTCTGACCAAGTCCTCATATGAAACTTGTAACTATTCACATCAAAAATAAAAAATTTGCCAATGTTTGATGATACACATGGGTACCCAAGCAAGATCTAGCAAGCCTCAAATATGGATCCTTTTGCACGATATAATAATAGCAATAAGTGGTGGTCTCCTGCAATAACTATGCCTCACATATTGATCCTTCTGGTTGTGTTTTATTCTTGACAGTTCACTTCAGTTTATTCAAATGTAATTATTTCACACTATTATTTACAAAGCAATACCTAGAAAGTTTATTAAAAAAATATTACACTATACCTCTCAAACAGATACATCTATCAATACTGCTCTCGTTCTGCAAGTAAGGCTTCATATGCTAGGTGTACTAATAAATGCTCCATGGAGTCGGAAAAACTATGTGGGAATATTCTTTCGACTTTGCATAATATCATTAAAATGTTTGCTTCTAACTATTGCATGTTAACAACATTCAAACAAGCTGCACATATTTGCTTGAAGAACACATTTATTTCAATCAGTTGATATAAAATATCAGTCAGCAACCAACTAAACGTGGTTGGCAGTAAATTTTAAAGAAAAATATAGCAATCATGGCTTTTCATTCCAAATATCTTTCTCGTCTCTACATCAATATAACAACTCAAATTTGAAGCATGAACAAATTTGGACAAAATATTTATGATATTTGAAAATAATAATGATTTCTATTCAATTGTTGAGTTCAAAAAATCTTTCATTTTAGAATATATTTTAAATTTTAGCATTTAAATCACTAATATAATATTTAGTGAAAGCGGAGCTTCAAAATGAGGCTTGAAGCATAAAGAGAGGGGTCAACAATTCTAACCAAACGCACTCCCAAGTAGTCAACGTTGGGTCAACAAAGATTTGGTGAAGCCGTNTTCATAGCACTCTTGATCAGAAGGCCTGGAGATATCTCTTTGATTGGATAATGTTTGATGGACATTTGAGTATCTTAATAATATCAGAAATTGAGCGACCTTGAGCTCATTAAATTTTTCACATCAAGACACTCGATTTCATTATAAGATTGACATGTTTATGATCTGTTTGACTTTCTAATTATGCCCAAAAAGCTCCCAAAAGTGGTTAAATGACTTGTTCTAGGCTTAATTTGACTCGATTGGACCAATTTGATACAATTGGTCCCGTCTCGTCGAACCGGTCAGTTTGATTATAAGTTTTTGAAATTGGAGATTTGGCTGAGTCTTAATTGAAGTTTGAATGTTTCTTGATAAAAAAATTTACATTGAGATCCGTGTCATATTTCGAGATTCATGTTAGATGATGAAAATTGGTTGGCGGTAAATCATGTTTGATTCATTATTTTCGTTGAACATATCACGTGTATGTAGCTACTTGTCAAATAATATTCTAAGTGTTATTTTATTTCTGCTTTTATAGCAAAAAATCAAATATTTGATTTCAAATATAACAAAGAGAGGCATTCACAAGCATTTTAGAGCACCTAACACCTAAACTTTACTTTTTACATTTATACCACCCAAATCTTTCACATCACATAAATAAATATCACTATTTTAATTTTAGCAGAAATGAAGTGTCATATATGTAAAAGTTAAAGTTTTAGGTGTTAGGTACATAAATACATATGAGTTGAGTGCTAAGTATGTGAATCACCAAAACAAAAATTGTACCATAGAGATCATCATTTTTTTTTCTTTTGGAAAGTGTGGGCCATATACAAAGTCAAAAGAGAATACAACTCAATACAAAACTTCAAACAAACAACAACACGTGTAAAAGAATGAATCTTCAAAAGACAGTCGAATCTGTCGAGCCAAACACTAAACACGACAACTAGGGCAATAAAGACACCATCTATAGAAGGAATCCTCATAAATCAATCAGAGTCAATCGAGCCAAACTTCTAGAAACCTCTACTAGAACAACAAAGACACAAGAAAATAATACAGCAAAAGAAGAGAGAAAAGATATCCAATGAAAATAAAAAAAATTAAGAGACAAATGAAATAAGAAATAAGAATAAACTAAGTTAACAGCCAAAGTCATGACAATCAAAAGAAATTATCAATGGCAATAACAAGAAAACAACAAAGGACAACATAAATAACTGAGCCAAAAACTCTAAAACAACAACATAAACAACAATGACACTTGAGAAAACAAAAAAAGAACTATTCAGAAAACTAACAACAGCTAAAAATAAATAAGAGTAAATAAAATTATAGAACATCCAAAGACAAACCCAACCAAAAAAAAAAAGGAATTTGTTCAAAATCAGAAAAAATCCGTGCCAAACTCTAGAAATAACAACAAACCAGAAAAAAACAATTGCAACAACTACCAAGAGAACTAACAACAACAAACAATAAAAAGAAAAAAAAAAGTCTAAATAGCTGCCAAAGACAAGCCCAAAAAATAAGAAAAGTAAGGGCTCAAAATCTTACCTGCAAATCCATTAAAATTCCATCCAAATGTAATACATATTTTAAGCAAAAGTCTTCAAAATTTTAAAATATTCTTGAATTTTAATGTATGATTGAAAACCATCATAACAAAACCAAACAAACTAAGATCAAGACAAATATGTTCAAAATAACTAATATCAAGGTAATAATCTGTTCAAAATTTGCATAACAAAAAAGGAAATAAAAGACCAACACCAACACATGAAAATAAAAATATTTCTCAGCTCCGCAAAAATATCCTATTTAAACTTCCATCTACTTTTGTCTTTCACCATCCTATTTCAACGATATGTAGTAAGCAATGATTTGAATAGCCAAAAGATGAAATCTCTTATTAATTTTAACAATAATATTATCATAATGATAGAGAACCTGAAAAATATTATTAGAAAGAATAAAATAATAACCATTAGAAATGCATATATAATAAGAATGTCACGAGTTATAATATCACTATGAATAATTTTCCAACAATGAACATAAAACTTAATAGAATAACTCTTATACCAACTAAATTTAAGCCAATCCACACAAGATAAGCTTATAAAGGAAGTAAAAAATGTCTTTATGGAATGAAAAATGTTGTTCTTCCAAAGACCAGTAACACCATTAGATTCTATGCACCATTAGTAATAACATAATGATGTTTAGCATTTTCATCTAGATTAAACCAAGAAAAATGGATTGCCCATAAAGAATTAGAAGAAGAAATGTAGAAAACCATGGATCATAGAAGAGAACATACTACTATTAGAGTTAACATGACAAGTTAGAGAAGATTTCATTTTCACATCAACTGTCAATATCTTTCCAAAACATTATGAAATGATTTGAACATCAAATACGTTCATAATGAAATGATTTAAAGCCTACATTTTTAAGATAATATACGACATAAATCATTTAAATCATATAAATGATTAGTTTAAGTTTTGGTAAATAGATAAAAATAAAATATATGTGAAATATATGTAACATGTAATCATAATATAAATTATATAATTATTATATTTCACGTGCCATTTTTGTTTCCTAACAATTTTTTCTCCACGTAATTACCTTCACTTGATTATTTAAATAGTCCTTAACCAGATGTCAAATGGCTCATCGTTCCACTACTTAACGGTCTAATTTCCACCGGTCTGAACCGCGGTCTAACAAATAATTACGGGCATGGGGCACTGCCACGTTTCACTTAGAAGCTTATGGGCAACGCCAATTGGCTAACACTGCAAGGGTAAAAACGTCATTTTATACTAACGCTATATTCAGCTGCTACTACTTTCAAAAATTTAACCTCGCTGCGCTGAAACAAAACGGCAGGAACTTTTTAAGAAGCAATCGGAGTAGTCTTTGGCGGAGAAGGGTAGGAGACTGTGAGCGAAGTAATCGTGGAAGATGATGGAGAGGCTGAGATTCCGTGGGGGTTCTGCACCTAAAGAAAAAGAGGTACCGCCGAGATCCGNAGGGCACTGCCACGTTTCACTTAGAAGCTTATGGGCAACGCCAATTGGCTAACATTGCAAGGGTAAAAACGTCATTTTATACTAACACTATATTCAGCTGCTACTACTTTCAAAAATTTAACCTCGCAGCGCTGAAACAAAACGGCAGGAACTTTTAAGAAGGAATCGGAGAAGTCTTTGGCGGAGAAGGGTAGGAGACTGTGAGCGAAGTAAGCGAGGAAGATGATGGAGAGGCTGAGATTCCGTGGGGGTTCTGCACCTAAAGAAAAAGAGGTACCGCCGAGATCCGATAAAGGGAGCCCTAGCGGCAATTCTGGCTCTGAATCGGTGGGCGTCGGGCCGGCGAGACCTCTTCGGCTTGTTTACTGCGATGAGAAGGGGAAGTTCGTGATGGATCCTGAGGCTGTTGCTACTCTGCAGCTTGTCAAGGGACCGATCGGTGTCGTGTCTGTATGTGGGCGTGCGCGCCAGGGCAAGAGTTTTATTCTTAATCAGGTATTTTTGCGGTGTTTAAACTGATTTTTGAGTTCTAGGGTTCCTGTTCTTTCTCAGTTTTTAGAAGATTTTTCTTGTCATGACTGTTTTTTTTTTTAATTTGAACGTTTCGGTCATTCTATTTTGGGATATTTAAAAGAGCTCTATTTTTTGATTTTTTTGGGAAATTGGCTTTATATGGCCTCATAACAACAAAAAATGGATTAATATGCCCGTCTTATGATTTCTTGAAAAGGTATGCCCGAAAGTTTCTCGGACCAAGACTTCTCTCTTTTGATCCAATAGTCACTATTTAAACTTTAAAGTCCGTTTAACCAATTTTGGTTAGAATAAGATTCTACCATATTCCGGTAATTTAGCTTAATATTTAAACTTTGATTGAACCTATGTCAATCCATGTTCAAATAGTTCTGGAAACTTGCTAAACATGTTTTAGCAAGGTTTAATTATGATTAGAATATTGATAGAATGAGGTTTGAGTAAGATTTTAATATAGATGGATATAGGTTTGAACAAAGTTCAAACATGAATTGTAATGTAACAAACTGCGAATTTAGTCTAACATAGTGCAATATAGTTGCCATAACAAAACAAATTATCTGAGATATAACATAAAAAAATGTAGCATGATAGAATAAGAGAGTGCAATTCAAGAGATATATTAAAAATTTATAATTCAACATAGTGCTATGGAAGAGAACACAACGTCCAAAGTATTAAAACTATAATTTAAGAGATTTATTATAATAGCTATAACATAATAGATATAACTTGAGAAGTTGACATAAATGGTCTGTAGAACTATATGTGATAAGCTATAAAATATAAAAGATATCACAATTGTGCTTCTTTGGGTCTAGCATTGTCAGTACAAAAGTCAAATTTAGAGTTACATTGAAATTAAATTCTTTAAAAGATAAAATATACTATAAATTAGTACAACTTGTAATAGGAAAGTAAATGGATGAACACTTGATGATCATTGGGATTCAAAAAAATCTCATTAAATAAGATATGATAGTAAGTCGACCTACATCTACTGTTTAAAATAAAGAAAGAAAAAAATACCTAATTTTTATGTGCAGTAGTACAATATGAAATGATTATATTGAAGAAAACAATTGAATCCTATTTAATGCAATATAATTCAGACAAGAGAGTGAACTAACTTAATCACCAAGGATGTACAAAATGAGTAATTTAAAAAGAGGTAGTAAATGCAAAACAATGTAATTCAAAATATTTAGGTACAATGATTAAATATTATTTAAACTTTGTTTGACTCTTACGCAATATTTATTTCACACATGATTGAATCTTATTCAAATTATACTCGAATCTTATTTAAACTTAGATCAAAATTTGTTTGAATTATGATTGAAACTTGTTCAAAAAGTTTCCAACTTTGTTAAAAAATATGAACATGATTCAAACAAGATTCAAACCAAGTAATGTGATGTCTATTTTCATTTTGGGTTTAGCGTTTTGGAGTGTTAATGGTATTTTTAATTTGAATAACTAAATATATAACATCTTTAACTTAACCAACTATCCAGAGATTGACCGTATGCAAATGATGATCATCGGAGATGAGGAAGGGTTGAATAGCTTCTGGCTCAATATTTCTTTTTTGCTACTTACATCAAGGCTTCCAATTAAATTTCTATAAAGTTTGGGTATTTTTGTTTAAAATGAAATTTCAATCATATTTTTTCATGAAAACAAACAGCGGACAAATTTTTCCAATTTTGGGTATAATGTGATTATTTCATTAGTTTTAGACTTGATATTTTTTTTTTTTTTTTGGTTAGTAAAGACTGAACGCCTTACAAAATGAACAAAATTTGGTGTAGGATGATACTACGATGTACTGCAAACGTTGGACATCAATTTTTTAGTGTAAAAAGCTGATGGAGGGAAGCCAAAAATAAAGTTGTTTATGGCTTTAAAAAAATAGTAATGGCAGTTTTTTTTTTTTCCATCTATTTTCTTTAACATTTGGTTTCTCCCTTCTTGATATGTACAGATGGTAAAGGGAGTGCAAAAAATTATTTTCCAGTAGGCTTTGTTTATTGCCTTAAAGTCACTGTCCCTAGAGCTTTTGACGAATGGAGATAAAACATTATTAATGAATTGTCGGAGTCAATAGTATCATTGAATATTATAATTCTTTAGCCTAATTATGGCAAGAGATATGAGGTAAGGTTGAGCTACTTGGTTGATGCTGAGAAATATACAAATATACTAGAAAACAAATGTATTTTATTCTTCAAAACCTTTTACTCTAATCTAAATGGAAGTTCGTGGCAGATTGCTTTTGTTGAAGTCATTCCTTAATATTAGGGAATTCTTAGCTGAAGAAGGGAAAAAATAAAAATAGTTGATTATAAACCTTATACCAAAATTATCAGTACATAAGGATTTGTTGCTATCAAGAAGGTTGGATGTCGAAACTCTGAATTCAAGGAGAAAACTGTGTGATTATATTGCGGCAAGACCAATCACAAACACGTGGGGCATGCTTGGGAAACCAATATATTGGAACTTAAAAATTCATAGTGGGTTGACCACTTCAACTTAAATTGTTTATTTAAATCTAACTGTCTTTTATGCGTCCAAGCATCTGGAAATGCTAATACTCCATAAGTTATTTAGCTAACCAAAACTTATAATGCTCAAGAATCAAAAAAGTTTTTGTTGCTTTGGTACAAAAATTCTTAAATTAAAAATTTTGTTAGGACCGTATTGCAATTGATTTTAGAGCATTGAATCAGATGAATAGATCATTGCAAGTGTATAAAACATATTAGAAATGTTCATCATGTAGATCCTTGGTTTGTAATACAACAAAAACAACAAGATTTTATCCCACTATGTGGGGTCGGCATTACTTGTATAAAAGTTGATATGTTAGACTTTGCATCGATATAATTGTCATTTTCATATACACTAAGCTGATATCCCAAATAAATAGTTTCTTAGGCTAGTATTAAAGCCTCTAATCATCTAAAATTTTTCTTCATTTTTCTTAATTTTCACATTGTCTCGCTTATCATAATTATTTTACCTTCAAATTGCATAAAAGTGGTCCTATTACAAAAAGAAACACATTTTTTGTTGATCCTTGGTTTTATTGTAATATGATTGAAAACTCTTTGTCCATCTTCTTTGTCTATCAAAACTATCTTAATAAATAAAAAGAACAACAACATAGCAAACCTTTATCTCACTAAGTGGTGTCGGCTACATGAATTCCTTTTCTCCATTACATCCTATTGAGTGTCATATTTTCATTTAATTTTAATAAATTAAGATAATTTTTTATACAATATGCCAAAGTCTTTCTAGGTTTATTTCTGCCTTTCTTAACATTAGTCGAATCTAAAACTTCTACTCTTCTAACCGGATCATAAGATGATCAATATTTAATGTGACCAAATCCTCCTAAGATAACTCTCTCTAATCTTGTCCACTACTGGAGCTACACCAACCCTATAACACATATTTATTTCGTGTTTTGTCTATAAGTGTCAAGCCACTCATCCACCTTTCATTTCAACAACACTTAACTTTGTTTTATGCCTCTCTTTTAAAGGCCAACATTTTGCGCTATAGGGCATTGTTGGTCTCATCACACAAAAGGCTTGATGGGCTTCTCCACTTCAACCAATCAACTTGAATTTTACTAATAATGCCCCCTTCTATATCACTATCACTCTGACCAATAAAGTCGAGATATCTAAAAAGTTCACACTTTTTGATGATCTGATCACCCATATTTACAACACTGCCCCTAGAGTTACTACTACTAAAGTTACATTCCATATATTTAGTTTTAAATCTACTCAAATGAAGGCCTTTAGTTTCCAATGTAGACCTCCATAATTCAATTCTTGCTTGAACTCTTTTTTTATTCTTATCCACAAGAAGGATATCATCAGCGAAAAACATACTCTAAGGTATATCCTATTGTAAATATCTTGTAAGAGCATCCATAATTGAAGGAACAAGAAGCGGGCTTAAAGCCGATTCTTAATGTTAATCAACTGAAATAGGTAAATACTTGGTCAGTCCTGCTATTATAAGAACCTTCAAATTCATGTTTATTGGATATTTTCCAACTCAAAAAGGCTATTGTGAGTTTGAATAATCCTTTTTCTCAATGAATGCATAGATAATTCACTTATAAATAGGCGAGTACAAGAAATACAAAGAGGAAAGAAATCTTCATACAATTAAGTAATTTCTATAATTACGGAATAAACATAATTACCTATAATTAAGGAATTACCATTTTTATACTTTGACTAAATATAGCAAGTACTAAATGTAATTAAAGTAAATAATAAGGAGGGTAATTCCATACTTCCCCTCAAGGTGGGTTGTACAGATTGTACATGCCCATCTTGTTGGTTAGCTCATCAAAACTTGACTTAGGGAGAGCCTTGGTGAGAATGTCTGCGGTTTGATCTTTAGAAGGAGTATAGACCAATTCAATGATTCCATTGTCCACCTTCTCTGAAATGAAGTTCCCATCAATCTCAATGTGTTTCGTTCGGTTATGATGAACAAGATTCTTTGCGATACTGATTGCTGTTTGATTGTCACAGAACATCTTGATAGAATTTTTTTCCATAATTTCAAGCTCCTTGAGAAATCTTTTGATCCACATTTCTTTACAGATACCAAGCGTCAGTGCTTTGTTTTCTGCTTCTGCACTACTCCGAGATGCCACCGATTGCTTCTTGCTTCTCCATGTCACTAGATTGTCGCATACATAAGAGCAACACCCAGGGTTTGATCGTCGGGTGGATATATCTCATGCCCAGTCAGCATCAGTAAAGACTTCTACCTTTTGACTATCATTCCTTTTGAATAATAATCCTTTCCCAGGTGTCATCTTTAAGTATCTTAAGATACGGTTGACAGCTCCCATATGTTCCTCAGTAGAAGTTCATGAATTGACTTACTATACTTACTGAAAAACTTATGTCTGGTCTGGTGTGAGATAAGTAACTAAGTCTTTCAACAAGCCGCTGATATCGTCCTTTGTCGACAGGTAAACTATCATTCTCTATTCCAATCTTTTTATACAAGTTTATTGGAGTATCTATTGGTTTGCATCCAAGCATACCTGTTTCTTTCAATAGGTCCAATGTGTATTTCCTTTGAGTTATGACTATCCCCATTTTGGATCTTGCAACTTCCATTCCCAAGAAGAACTTCAAGTTTCTGAGGTCCTTGATTTCGAATTCATGGGCTAAAAACTTCTTCAGCTTTGTCAATTCTTCAGTATGATCACCGGTAAGAATGATGTCATCAACATACACAATAAGAACAGCAATCTTCTTCTCAGATCTTTTTGTGAACATTGTATGATCAGCCTGACTTTGAGTATAACCGTACTTGATTATTAAATTGGTGAATCAGACAAACCAAGCACGGAGAGATTGTTTGAGACCATACAAAGATTTCTGGAGCTTGCATACTTTGCCACTAGGGAAGGACCCTTCAAGATCTGGCGGGAAATCCATGTATATGTCCTCTTCAAGATCTCCATCAAGGAATGCATTTTTAACATCAAGTTGCATAAGGGGCCAGTCTTGGTTTGCTGCAATGGAGAGTAGGATTCTGATGAAGTTCAGTTTCGCTACTGGGGCGAATGTCTCTTGGTAGTCAATTCCGTATGGCTGAGTATAACCTTTTGCAACCAGTCGAACTTTTAACTGATCTATGCTTCTGTATGTCTTACATTTGATTGTAAATAACCACCTGCATCTTACTGGTCTCGTATACTTGGGCAAATCAGACACAATCCACGTTCCACTCTTTTTTAGTGCAACAACTTCTTCATTCACAGCTTTTCTCCATTTCGAGTGTGAGAGAGCTTCATGAATAGAATTCAGAACCTTTATGCTGTCAATATCAGTAACAAATGCATGATAGGGAGGAGATAACCTATCATATGAAATAAATCGGGCAATAAGTTGTTGAGTGCAAGGAACATCATAATCATCTTTCACAGGCGGGGTAAGCTCATAATCACTAGTGTCTATAGATTCTGTACCTGAGTGAGTTTCAGAGGATTTTGGAGTCGGATTAGATTCTTGGACAGCAGCTGGAAGCGGTGTTAGGTTCTCTATTCTTTCAGCAGTGCTGTTTCGTCTTGTATAGGCCCGAAGTTCCTGAGAAGTGGGTTGTGTAGACTGAGGAGATTGAATAGGAGGTGTGGGTTGTGTAGACTGAGAAGGTTGAATAGGAGATGAAGGAGGTTTGACAGTCGGTGAGGGACCCATGTCAGTTGGTAAAGGAACACAGAGTTGTTGTTCACTACGACTATTCTTCCCCTGAATGACAGACCCTTGGTAGTATAATTGATGCTAAAAAAATGTGACATCCATAGAATTTATAGATCTTTTTAGTTGAAATACAATAACACTTGTAGTCTTTCTTGTTGGTCGAATACCCCATGAATATGCATTTGGCAGATTTGGGATCAAATTTACTGCGGTGTTGTTTGTGAATATGAACAAAGGCGGAGCAACTAAATAGTTTGGTAGGGACAACTGAAGAGAGTGTACAAATATTTGGAAAGGAGCGAAGGAGGACATCAATTGGACTACGGAAACCCAGAATACGAGAGGGCATCTGATTTATGAGGTAGGCAGCGGTCAATGTTGCCTTGCCCCAATAGCATTTAGGGACCGATGTGGTAAACATGAGACAGCGGACTACCTCCAACAAGTGACGATTTTTCCGCTCGACAACCCCATTTTGTTGGGGAGTATCAACACACGTGCTAAGGTAAAGGATGTCATGTTGAGTAAGAAAAGTTGTTAGGGAGGTGTTGAAAAAATCTTGTGCATTATCTGTTTTAAGAGACTGGATTTTTGTGTCAAATTGAGTGAATATCATTTGATAGAATGCACGAAATATTGGTTCTACTTCGGATTTGTCACGCAGAAGATAAATTCATGTCACCCGTGTGTGATCATCAATAAAGAACACAAACCATTGAGCCCCAGAAATATTTTTTTCACGAGAATGATCCCAGACGTCACTAGGATCAGAGAAAAGGGACGGGTGGGTCTGTATGATAAACGAGAAAATGAAGTACGAGTGTGTTTGGCAAGTTGACAAAATTTGCAATTAAAAGAGTTAGGATTTTTATTAATAAATAAATGAGGAAACAGTTTCCCAAGATACATAAAATTGGGATGACCTAAATGATAATGAAGTAACATGATTTCACTATCATTATTAACACTGGAATGAAATACAGATGTACTAAGCAGATTTAAGCAAGACAGACTTGATACTGAAATACAACCGGTGGGTGAGACTAGACTGACAGAGGGTTTGTTGAGAAGATAGAGACCACTGCGCAACTCAGCACTGTCAATCATCCTCCCCGACTTCAAATCCTGAAATTCACAGACAAACGAAAAAAAATCTGGAGATAGCATATTACAATTATGAGTGAGCTTACTAATAGATAGCATATTACAATTCAAAGTAGGAACATGAAACACAGAAGTGAGGAATAAATCTGGAGAGATGCCGACAAAACCAAGACCAACAACTTTGGAGGTTGATGCATCAGCAATTCGAACAGTGAGGGTCGGATTACATTGTCGGTAATCCATTAATAAGGAGATATCCCCGGTCATATGATCGGAGGCACCTGAGTCAACAATTTTCGGGCGAGAAGATGTTGAATCCAAGACAAAAGCGGATGGGGAAATACCTTGATAGGTAACAAGGCCGGTGGCACCCGATTTCACACTAATAGGCTGAACTGGTGACAGCTGACCGAGCATCTTCTGGAGGGCATGAATCTGTTCTTCGCTGAATGGGCTCGTTCCTGGAGAGGCTTCGATGGTGATGGTGGTAGCTGCCCGATAATCCCGTTTGGGTTTCCCATTGGTGGGTTTGCCATGAATCCGCCAACACGTATCCCGAGTATGGCCAGATCGGCGGCAGTGGTCACACCAAGGGCGGCCCTGACGTTGGCGACTGTATGTGGATGGGATATGAACAACAAGTGTAGACCCGTCGAGGGCTGTAGTGGACAAGGAAGCACCTAACATGACCTTTTGGCGACTCTCTTCGTGGCGTATATCGGAGAGAGCTTCACGAATTGTTGGAAGAGGTTTTAAATTCAAAATCCGTGAGCGAGTCTGGTCAAACTTAGATTTGTGGCCGAGAAGGAATTTGAAGGTGCGTTTCTGTTTTATGATTTTGCGAAATATGACAGTCTTCAGGACACTTCCAAGGGTACACCTCGAATAGATCTAGTTGCTGTCAATACCGAGTAAGAGTATTGAAGTATTGGGTGACGGAGAGATCAACTTGACGAAAGTCATGAAGAATAGTCTCAACAGCAAATAGTTCGCTTGTATTGTCTGCACTAGAATAGGTCTCACGGGCAACATCCCAGATTTCCTTAGTCGTGCCATAGGGAAGAAAATTTTCGCCAGTATCAAGTGTCATCAAGTTAACAAGCCAGACCATAACCATATTATTCTCGGATTTCCAAGTCTTGTTTGACGGATCTGTCGTCATTGGAGCTGGAGCATCACCAATGAGGTAGTCATCTTTGCCTTTGCCGCATACAAACATCATGACTGACTGCGACCATTGAAGTTAATTCTGACCGGTGAGTTTGTGGCTGGTGATGAGGACAGAATTATTGTCTGAATTGCTGGGCAATGGAGACCCAACCGCGGAGGGGTGGCTAGAAGTGACATCACTAGTGGAGGAGTTGCAGGCATGGCCGTACTTAGTCATTGGAGAGGAGAGGTGGCCAGCAGAACGACCAGAGATGAGGTTGCGTCGACGAGGAGCACGACTGAAGCAGGCTGTGCTCGATCGCTGAAGAAGAGTCGGCGCTCAGGTGCGGACAATTGCGGGAGAGGTGCGCACTAGGGTTGCTTGGCTTCGTCACCAGCGCGAACAGAAAAGGTACCAGAAGGCTTCGGTCCGACGAGTTTGCAAAGTTCAGAAGAATCGGGAAAGGAAAGGAAAGGAGTGGAGGTCTCGGGAAGGGCAAAAATGGAAAGGAGCGGAGGTGTTATTCAGAAAATCAAAGATTCCTTGACGAAGTACGGCGCTCGGATGTGGACACAGACGATCGGAGAGAGGCGCGATCGGACAAGGACGATCAGAGAGAGGTGTTCGGATGCGGCGCTATGACGATCTGATGCGGATGATCGAAGACGCGATCAAACGATCGCGGGAGAGAAGGGTCGTGATCGAGCCGAGCGGGAGAGGCTTCCCTTTGATGGCTCTGGTACCATGTGAGTTTGAATAATCTTTTTTCTCAATGAATATATAGATAATTCACCTATAAATAGGCGAGTACAAAAAATAAAAAGAGGAAAGAAATCTTCCTACAATTAATTAATTCTTATAATTACGGAATAAACATAAATACCTATAATTAAGGAATTACTTTTTTTATACTATGACTAAATATAGCAAGTACTAAATAGAATTAAAGTAAATAATAAGGAGCGTAATTCCACAGCTATGTTCCTCTTCAACCTTAAAAAACTTATTGGATTTCTATTGATGTCACTCTCTTAGAGGGTCAATTGTTTTTCCAGTATTACTGAACAAGGAGAAAATTTCAGTAGGGAATATCACTATTTCCCTTTCCACGTCTAAATATCCCAGTTCTTCTTAGTGAAAGACTTTCTTAAGCTATTGAAATAACCAATTTGGGAGAAGAGTTTATTATGAAAAAATTGATTTTGATTTACCCATGGAAACATAACTTTCAACGTAGTTGTCATCAAACCCACAAAAAGGTCAAATTGAGGAGGCTGCAAGTGCTAATCTAGATTTGCTTATTGCGCTTAGAAATGGTGTCATATTTTGCATAGAATAGCCAGTTTCTAATTATTTGGTATAAACTTGGTCTACCACATTTGGTCTAGCCCATTTGAAGGAGCATTTACCACCAAGATTGAGAGGTATTGTAACTAAAATATAGAAACGAAGTGCAGAAAAACTAGAGCCAAAGTGCAAAAAGGAAAATAAGAAGGTAATTAAAAGCAAGTATATACTTGCTATCAAATATAAGACGAATGAATCAATTGATAAATATATTGGCTCAATAAGTAGCTTAAAGCCTCACACAAAATTAATGGAATAGACTTTGTTCAGACATTTACTCTATAGTCATAAAATTAAGTACTATATGCATTTTCTTGTATCTAATTGCAAACTTAGAGCGAGAATATTATGAACTTGCATTAAAAAAGTTTTTTAAACAGAGAATCGAAAGAGGAGAATATGTGAAACTTCTTTCAAGCTTTCAATTGGAAGAGGAAAGCTGAAAAAGTTTCTTTATGCTTTAAAACAATTACATGAGCTTGGTTCAATAGGTTCAGTTCTACATTGATTCGTTTAAGATTTAAATCATGAAAGGCTGATCACATAATGGTTGTAAAATTTGAAGAAATGGGGAAGAGTAAATGATATTATAATTTTTGGCAAAGAGAATTTGTAAGTTGAAAGATTCCGTCTAAATCTATGAATCACACACACTTCTAAATGACATACGTGTATGTGTCAGATACTTATCGAACACGGACATGACTTCGACATGCTTCGATATGTGACAATCTATTTTGGAAGCAAATTTGGGCTTTGACAAGTCAGCGAGACCATAATGACTTGGCAATGACACAGTGTTGGACACAATCACACATGACGCACAATGCAACACAATGTGCTGAAAAATTAAACCGAATGGAAAATTTAAAAAAATTACACCTAAATTGATTTACAGCACGTTGAGACACTCAAAGACGCTAAATAGAATAAGGCTCTTTTGGAAGGTACGATAGGAAGATGATGTGTCAGAGAAATCAATTACTCTTGGATGTAGAAGGGAGGATGATGATTGAGGCAATGAAGACACATACCCTTTTCCTAATTTATTTTATATTTTTAATTTATTAATTAGTAAATATAGATGTATTTTAGATTTAAAATTTACTAAATATAGAAGGAAGATTTATGTACATTCCGTTTAATTCCAATTTTTTTTACATATGTCACAACTAAACTTCAAGCTTTATATTTATGCCACTTTATCTATGCATGAGAATGTGTATTTCACATTTTAGAAGTTAGAATAGTGGTCTTTTTCATGTGATATAAAATATTTGGGTGTTATAAATGTTAAAAGTAGAGCTTGGATGTTATGTATGTAAATGCCCTAATATAAAAGCATGTTCATGACGCGTTATGTCTTACTTTTTGTAATTATATCGTGTTTGAGTCGTGGCATGTCTATGTCCCTATGTTTCCGTCCATCCCCATGTTTGTGCTTCATATGTCTAATTCAATCCTCAAGACTTGATTCACTAAGAGTAAGTTTGAGGTAGCTTGTGCTTATCCAGATAAGCCGCTTATCTGGAAACGCGGACTGCAGGGTTCGACCTACGTTCCGCGTTTAGTTTAAAAAACCAACTGCATTTTCAGATAAACTGCTCAAACACAGTTTCCAAACGGTGAAGCGGCAAAACGCCGCCGCAACGGATAAGTTGCCCCAAACGGAGCCTAATTTCAGTTTTACATCTAACGGTTGGTGTTTAAAAAATGAAAGGTTGGTCACATAGTGGCTGATAAAATTCTAAAATAAGGGATATAGTAAATGATATTATAATTATTGATAATGATGTGTATGAAATACATGAATTAAATAGTTTGTTGAAGGAAAAGAATTAAGGTTGTGTTCCTGTTTTTTATTGTACTTGAAAGCATTTAAGGATGACTTTCTAGTTATTTATTTATGGGTTTCAATCACCTCTTTTTTCTTTTTTTAAAGTTTTTATTAAATTGAAACTTTATAACATTATTGTTGACTATGCAATTAATGCTGTATAAACAACGAAGGGGATGGAAATCAGTGAAGTAAGAATTTTTTCTCCAATATGGTTTGTTTAGTTTGAAATTATCTTGCACTTTTTGTAGTTAGATGACAATTTTGATATTTGGGATTGAGAAGCCTTGAAATGTAGCTATGCCACTAAAACATAAGATGTGCTTTGTCATAAGAATTTATACTATATAGCAACATTTTTTGGAACCAAGCAAAATGATTGTTAATCAAATGGTAATGTAGTGGTAAAAAAGAAGCTGATAGGAAGTTTTTCCGGATAGGCTCAAAATTTTATTATTTTGGTCTCTTTTTGTAATTTATTTTGTTAATGTTTAATATTTTTTCTATTCTCTCCCAAGGGCATTTAATTGTTAAATTTTCTTTTTCAGACACACACACGTACACATGTATGCCTGCATACATACATACATACCTATGTATGTATACGAACATATATCTATATTTATAGACACATACACATGTTTATGTACATACATGCATATGTATGTATGTACATAAATACATATATATTTATGTACATACATACATATGTGTGTGAGTGTGTGTCTATATATATTTGTGTGTGTGTGTGTTTGGGCATACATACATATAGAAATGTTTAGAGAAACTTTTTTTTTTTTTGTAATCTGTTAAACATATTGCACAAACTCAATCCTAGTAACTATTCTCGTTATAGCAGGTGTTACAAGTACACTTTTATTTATTTATTTGATATATTGCGCTTGTCATGATATTGCACATGTGGCTTGTAGTTAGTATTTTATCATTCATTTTATCCTATGTTGCATGTATGTTACGTTTGATAGCTTCTGGGAAGGAGTAGTGGTTTCCAAGTTTCTCCTACTCATCGTCCTTGCACTAAGGGACTATGGATGTGGAGCGCACCGTTGAAGAAAACAGCCCTTGATGGAACTGAATACAACCTCTTACTTCTGGACAGTGAAGGGATTGATGCTTATGATCAAACGGTTAGCATTTTTTCATATGCATCCCATACAAAAGATATTCTTTTGTTGCATTTTTTATAAAACAACACATAAAACTATTTGCGATCTGAATTAAGTATTTTGTCCTCTAATTTATTCATTGTTTCTGACTTTCAGTTCCAACTATGCCTGGCTTGTGTTTTCAATCTATTGGATATTTTAGTTTCGTAGAAATATCTTATAAAATAATTCAATATTCAGTGGATTTGGTTATTTTTTTGTTTTATGATTTTTGTAGTTACTTTTGCAACTCTAAATTTTTCTTCAAAAGCAAGTACTCAAACTGTTAAGCCCTTACTAAAGGATTCACAATGATCAAGTAGACTGAAATCATAGCAATCAGCTTGATACCTTATGCAGTGAATGCTTCTAATTCAGTTAAGTAGGTAATTTTTTTTTATTTACATCAATTATTGGTATATTTGCTAATTAACATTCTATTTCAAATAAATGGCATGCCATGTTTGTTTTGTCAATGTAGTTTCTAGCTGTATTGATGTAAGTGGCTTTATCCCGACATTTTAGAAGGGTTATTTATGTGACTTTATGTCATGACCTATTGGTCAGAATGGTGGCAATATAAACAAGTGCCCTAATGGTTACATCACTAATATTTTAGTGCAAATTTATGGGTAACTAGGCTGAAGACTTTTGGCTGTCAGACTGTAGGCTTGCTAAGAGTTCTTGGCAATTTTGGAAGACTGATTTCATTCTCAACCTTCTGAAAATTTGCTGAATTAGTTTCTAAGCTTCATTTGTTTTTCATTATACTTGTTGATATTTGTTATATACTTTTGCACTTGAAAAAGCTACACACTACTGCATGAGTTGTTAAAAACAGGATCTCATAGGCGAGAAAGATGAGGTTTAAAATTTATGCTTGAATTTATTGTTTGCTATCCCAGAATTAATATTTTTCTTTTCTATTACATGAAACAAAAATGCCTCCAAAATGTATATTCTGCAGTAAGCTTCTGAAGGCTTAGTGAATCTGCTTGTTGTGGATGATACTCTTATTATAGCAGCTTGTAAATACTGGACTCTTTTAGTTGAATAATTTTAGTATTTTTTTATCTCAATTGAATCCTATATCTTTGATGCTGAAGTTCTTGGGCAATTTTCATTTTTATTTACATTTGAAATTAAAAGTTTTGTGTACCTTCATGCATATCTCATGTGCAATTGCTGTGCAGTAGGCTTAGCATATTTGGGGAATGCTTATTGCATTTATTGCCTTGTTGTTTCCTTCTTAGAAGAAAGCACTTGAGCTAATTATTTACGCTTAGCTTAGTTTTGTTGTCTTTACTCGCAGGGGACTTACAGTATCCAGATATTTTCCTTGGCTGTTCTTTTATCAAGCATGTTCATATACAATCAGGTAGGAATTTCTTGTTTTTGTTTTCTAATTTGTAGAATGAGATGTATTGTGTCCAAGTTATTTTATAACGATAAAATTTCTTATTTGTGAGTAGAAATTCTAGGTTATATTTGGGCAAAACATTTTATTGTACTCTTTTTGTAAAATTACGTAATATGAGGCGTACCTTGAGGCCTGCCTCGATTCTTTTTACAAAAAAATGCAATAAGGCTTATGCCTCATTGCCTCATTGGCATAAGCCGAGGCGCATCTTGAGGCACGCCTCGCTTCAAAGAACTATTCAAAATCTCGGAGCCATCCACACATTTTTTTAAATAAATATAAAAGTAATATTAATATAAATCACTTATTAACCCTCACACTAAATAACAAAAATAGAAAGAAAATGTATCCACAAAAATTATCTAGTTGAAGTTTTAACCATCAATATAATTATTATTTTAATTAATATTTTTATTAATGATTATTTATTAAAAAGTAAGATAATTGAGATTAAAAATTATAAGAAATGAGAGAATATAGATATCGTTAAGGGTAAGACACAAGTTAAACTATTCATTATGTCGATGATTCTAATAGAATTCACGTGGGTGATAAAGTAATAGAGACTTTTAAATTTAAAAATTCAAATGTTGATGAATTTTTATATTCTTCTTAAGTTGATGGAGTATCAGTTGGAGGGAAAGACTGATGCTAAACTTATTTTGATTCTTATGTTTTAATATTTTAGTATTTTATTTTAATATATTATTTTATATTGATAGTTTAATGTTTGCATAATCCAACTTATTTCATAATATGATCTTAGGATATTAACATGTTACTTCTAATTTAACACATTTTATTATTTTTTCTTAAAATGTTGTTATATTGCTGTTTAATGTGTTAATAAATTAAAATATTAATAGCTTATATAATATTTATTTATTTACATAATTTTTTAAATTTGAGACTTAAACCTCAAAACACTTTGAGGCTTATACCTTGGCTCATGAACGAAAAATTCCTCAATACCCAATAGTGTAATTTTAAATATTGTTTATAATAAATATTTTAAAAAGATGTCTGCAAATTCATTAGTTTCTGTGGTAGAAGTTTTAACTTTGTTATGTTACTTATCATTAAATGGCTTGCCAACAAACTCATTTTATGCTCACCTCTATGTTGTTTTCTCGGCTAGATGGGTGGTATTGATGAGGCTGCACTTGACCGCTTATCTTTGGTCACTCAAATGACTAAACATATTCGTGTTCGAGCTTCTGGGAGGACCACAACATCTGAACTCGGACAATTTTCTCCAGTTTTCATTTGGCTATTGAGGGTGACGATATGCCATTCGTTTTATTTGATGCCATACAAATGCTTTCTATTTGGAATTAGCTAACTTTGTTGTTTAAATTGTTCTCTTTTTGTCAGGATTTCTACTTGGATTTGGTGGAAGACAACCGAAGAATTACTCCCCGGGATTATTTGGAACAAGCTTTGAGGCATGTTCAAGGTGGAGGAAAAGACATATCAGCAAAGAATGAGGTAGTGAAACGCATTTTCATGTGTATTCAGTAAATTTTTTAATTTGTGTACTTATGCAGCTGGCTATCATTTATTAGAAGTGTAATTTTTCTTTATACTTATATATTTTTTGCGTACCCTTTCAAGTGGATTTGCTTATTATTAATAATTTATTGACAGATTAGGGAGTCCATTCGTGGCCTTTTCCCTGATAGAGAATGTTTTACTCTTGTGCGGCCACTGAACAATGAAAGTGATTTGCAGCGTCTGGACCAAATACCTGTATGGAAATCATGAAATTTGTTATGAAGCATTACCTTTTAACCAGCGTTGTTGACATTTTTTATGATCTCTCTCTCTCTCTCTCTCTCTCTCTTTCAGCTTGATAGATTACGTCCTGAGTTTAGGTCTAGCCTGGATGCCTTGACAGAGTTTATCTTCGAGAGAACGAGGCCTAAACAAATTGGTGCTACTGTTATGACAGGTCCTATTCTTGCTGGCATTACACAGTCATTCTTGGATGCCATCAACAAGGGTGCTGTGCCTACAATATCTTCCTCTTGGCAGGTTAATCTTCTTGTGGGATTTTCTCTTTTTAGATTTTTCATTTCATTTTGTATTTATTTATGATTTTGTTTTTATAATTATTTTATGAACAACTTTAAACAAAGGACATTTTTAGATTTATCTTCTTTAGATAAGTACAAAACTACCTACGTTCTATGCAAAATTTTAAAAATGACAGTTTAAAATTGATGAATTATTTTTGCTTATCTAACTTTATGATCACATGTTCTGCAACCTCCAGAGTGTTGAGGAGACAGAATGCCGTCGAGCGTATGATGCTGCTACTGAGATGTACACATGTTCCTTTGATCGCACCATACCAGCTGAGGAAGTAAGATTCTGTGAACATTTATTCGCCTTTTCATGATATGGATGCATTATTCACTCTGATTTATTTTAGGATATTTTAAGAGAAGCGCATGAAGTTGCTATGCAGAAGGCACTTAATGTCTTTAATTCTAACGCTGTGGGGGTTGGCTCAGCACGGCTGAATTATGAAAAACTTCTTAATAATTTCTTCAAGAAGACATTTGAGGTAAACGCCAAATGATCTTGCCATGTTTCTTTTGTTGGTTTTCTATTTTATGTTTTTGAATTTGATTCAAATTGTTTTGTTTTGCTCACTTCATTTATACTTTAAGTGAAGTTTGTGTGATTTAAAGTTTAATTTGTGCGTTCACCTTATTTTGTATAGCAGTATTATCATAGGGCAGTTATTATTTTTTGAAAGCTTCCTAGCATTCATTGTTGTATGGAGATCTAAATCTATAGAAATTGGCGTTTTCTTGCTCTTAGTGGAAAGATTAGTGATGGGGAGATCGTTAGGAGGTTTCAAGTGTGATTGTAGTGGTGGTGGAAAATTTATAGAATTGCTGGAAGTCTAAGAAAAGCATTGACTTATTTAGGGTTTCTAGATAGATTTCTAGCTGAAATTTTATGGTTGTGAAAGGCTGTGTTTTCTTTTATTGATAGGGTGAGTACCTTTAGATCAAGTGTCTAGGATGTTAACCAACTAATAGTGGTGATTTTAGGTTAATTTAGTATGAGATTGAGCAGGTATGAGTTTTTTATATGAATTAGCCAAAATAGATGGACAATAATATTGGTATTTGTGGAAGGCATATGATCATTTTTTGTGAAGATTTTTTTGTTTAAGGCTTATTGAAGGCAGTGGTGATGTAGGAAAATAGGA
Source organism: Phalaenopsis hybrid cultivar (assembly GCA_002079205.1). Lineage (NCBI taxonomy): Eukaryota > Viridiplantae > Streptophyta > Magnoliopsida > Asparagales > Orchidaceae > Phalaenopsis > Phalaenopsis hybrid cultivar. The sequence goes on from JXCR01117128.1 coordinate 46,117, forward strand.
AACAAGTGAAAATGATATGTTAGGGTTGGCAAACTTTAACGTTGGTTGATTTGTAAATCCATCCAAAAATTGATAGCACTAACTCTTTGTAAACTTTAGTTTTTGTAAGAAGTTAATACTATTTTTCTTTGAATCAATGAGGGTATAAATAAAATGAAAAAATATTGTCAAAAAGGAGGACAATCCAGATGGAAAAACACCAAATTCCCTCGTTAAAAATTCGTCCATTCTATAATTGTATTACCTCAAGACCTTTCCATACATGAAAATAATACCACTATAATTTAAGAAACTGAAATAGAGATCGTCTTGTTTTTTTAATTCTTAATTTGAGCTGATTGATATGATTTAAAAATGGTTTTTTTACATTCGAAAAATTCAATCCAAACGTCGCATGATTGCTCCCCTATTGCACAAAGAACATAGAATACAATTTAATTAATTTTCACGATGGCAGGCTTTTGAAATTGACCTGGTGAAATATTGTCATGTTTATCTTTGATCAATAAGTTTTGATGAATGCATTAACAAACAAATTGATGGACAAAAGAAAGTAACTGTGTTGTTTTATGTGGTTTTGTTGTCCAATGCACGTGCATGCACATTTGTGTTTATTCATGTGTGTCACTATCTGACACTCCTTATTTCATCGTGGCAAATAAAAAGACCACACTAATTATCATGTAAAATCAGAAATAACTGCGAAAGATAATTTATCACTGCTGAATTAATCTTTTAGTTTTAGAGGAAGTGCTGTGTATTTACACTATCGTACTACAAGTTCTATCAAGCATCATCAACGAATCTTTTAGTGATATTATAGACATAGGCTTATTCTTCTTGGCATGTAATGCTTGAATGTTGGCGCAGGAATATAAAAGGAGTGCATTCCTTGCGGCTGATTTGCATTGTTCAAGATTAATAAAAACCATGGAGGAAAAGTTACGAGCTGCTTGCCATGTTCCCAATGCAAATGTTGATGATGTCGTTTCGGTAAGAGTTTTTTCCTTTGTTCATAATGTGCTAATAATATTTTGTTGGTTGTTTTTACCCACTTTTTTTAAGCATTATTTTTTGTTACAACGAGCTTTTAATTGTCATAAAATTGTTATATGTTAATGTATAGATGCTACTAATTTATACTTAGTGTACTTCCAGCGTCCTTTTGGCTAGCATGTATTTGTTATCATTGTTGTTATTAGATTCAGATTCATCCACTTCGGAGTAGCTCTTTTTATTGATTTATTTTAGGGAGATTTACATACGTACCACAATTCTTATGCATTTTCATATTAACACCTAAACATTAATATTTACATAACACTCAAAATTTTCATATCAGATAAAAAGTTACTTTATTAATAACTTTTTTAATTTGAAATACTCATTTTCATGCATATGTTTTGATGAGATTGTGACACTGAAGTGTTGTGCAGGCAAATATCAAATTTTATGTCTTGGAGATGTAAATACATAAGAATTGTGTGGGAAGCATGTAATGCCCTTTGATTTTATTCATCTTTATTTCTTGTGATAAATGTATCTATTATGCTTTGTCTTATATTGAATTAGATTAAACATTAATGATTATGATACATGCTCCTGCAGGTTTTGGACCGTTTAGTTAATGATTATGAGTCCTCTACTCATGGTACTGGAAAATCGGAGATGTTGTCTTCATTTATACTGAAGAGGTATGTTGTACCCTCGTGCTTTCTACAATCTAGGATACAATGTTAAAATGGCATGACATTCCTCAATCATGATAGCATTGGCACGAACGCCTTCTTTAAGCTCTTAATTTATCAACCATAAAAGTCATTATTAATATTAGCTGCTTTGAAGTTATACCAAACATTTCACTTATCCCAGTTCTAATTTATGACTTTTGAAGACCATCTTATATTTTTGTTCTTGCTTTAACAGTTTGAAGGGGCCAATGCTGGAACTTCACAATAAGCAGTTGTATGAGATCAAATCAGAAATGAATGCCCTCAAATTAAGATGCAATTCAAATGATGACAAATTGGAGCTACTGAAGAAGCAATTGGAGGCAAATGAGAAGCACAGGGCTGACTATTTGAAGCGCTACGAGGACGCTGTTAATGATAAGAAAAGATTTGCTGATGATTACTCTGTTAATATTGCAAATTGGAAGAGTAAATGCAGCACATTGGAGGAGCGTTGTTCAAGCATAACGAAATCCTTGGAGCTTGCAAAGAGCGAATCTGCTGAGTGGAAAATCAAATATGAGCATATTTTGTCTGAGCAAAAGGCGGTGGAAGAAAAATTGAAGTTTCAGGCCGCTGCTTTGGAGTCCAGAAACAGTGCAACTGAAGGAAGGTTGGCTGCTTTACGAGAACAGTCAAATGCTGCCCAGGAAGAGGCAAAAGAATGGAAGCGTAAATATGAATTTTCACTTGGAGAAGCTAAAACTGCTCGTGATAGAGCAGCTCTGACTTTGGAACAGTCCAATAAAAAGGCGCAGCAGAGGGAGGATGCTTTGAGAACTGAATTATCCAGTAAAATAGCTAAGAAGGTAATATATGTAATCAGTATTTTTTTTGGGACATTTACATGCATAGCACGGTTTTTTTATGTGTTTACATATCTTACATCTAAACTTCCATATTTACACATATCACTCAAATCTTTAATATCATGCAAAAAAGATGGCTCTATTTTTCTTTTGAAAAACTGGAATACATCTTTTCATACATAGAGTTAAAGCACCAAAGAATTATGCATATAAATATGAAAGTTTAGGTGTGAGATATGTAAATACAGAAGAGTTTTGTGCTACGTACGTAAATTTCTCTCTTTTCTTCATGTGTGAAATCTAAAAATTTATTTTTTATATTGTATTGTAGGATGAAGAAATTAGGAAGCTGGCAGCGAAGATAGACCATACTGAGATGCATGCAAGCAGTTTAGTTTCACAATTGGAGGTATATGTGGCATTGTCTTGTTCTTAGTTGTATATTAATGCCAAATATGATCTTAATAGAGAGGCAAATTTTGTTCAGATTGCGGAAGCTGGTCTGAAGAGCTACGAGTTAGAAAATTCAGCATTGAAGAAGGAAGTTAAAGCTCTAACTGAGAAATTGGATTCTTTCAAATCAAGCTCCCATTCACAAGAGAAAGAACTAAAAATTCTTGAGCAAGAAAAGAATCATCTTCAGGAAAAATATCTCTCTGAATGCAAGAAGTCTGATGCAGCCCAAAATAGGTGCAATAACGCAGAGAGAGAAGCTAAGAATGCCATGGAAGTTGCTGATACTGCTAGAGCTGAGGCCGCTGCTGCTCAGAAAGAAAAGAGTGAGTCTCAACACATGGCCATGGAACGGCTTACACTAATGGAACGAATGCAGAGGCAGATTGAAGGCTTGGAGAGAGAAAAATCTAAGCTAATGGAGGATGTTAAGAGGGTTCATTCTTCCGAAATTGAAGCTGTATTGAAAGCAGATTTGCTGGAGAGAAGGCTTCAAGAGAGGGATGAAGAAATGGAGGCGATGCTTAGCAAGAATAACGAGCAGAGATCGAGCACCGTACAAGTTCTCGAGTCTCTCTTGGCCACGGAGCGTGCTGCGAACGCCGAGGCGAACAACAGAGCCAAGGCTCTCTCAGTTCAGCTACAGGCCACTCAGAGTAAGCTCGATGTGCTTCAGCAGGAGCTTACCACTATTCGGCTTAATGAGTCCACACATGATAGTAAGCTCAGGGCAGGTCATGGGAGGCGTTCGAGGACAGAATATCAACCGGCAACTGAATCTGTGCATGATTTGGAGCTTGATGGAGAGTCTCATAGGAACCAAAAACGTTCGAAGAGCACGACGAGCCCTTTGAAACTGAACCTGACTGAGGATGGCGGGTCTGTGTATAGAGGGGATGATGATCAAAACCGGAGCCAGGTGCTTCAAGATAATGATACAGAAGATTATACAAAGTTCACTGTTGTTACGTTGAAACAGGAGCTTACGAAGCATGGCTTTGGTGCCGAGCTGCTACAGCTGAAGAATCCTAACAAGAAGGATATTCTCGCTTTGTATTCGAAGCATGTTCTTAAGAAATAGCTTCATGGCCTAGTTATTTTCCCCTGTTTTAAACGTAGGATATAGAGCCTTGATTTTGCTAATTTAGATGAAAACAGTATTGTTTGGGTGTTGGTATGTTTTTCTGCTTATCCTCAATGATTATCAGTTTTTCTTTTCTTTTTTTTTTCCCCAAATTTTTAATCATATTTGCCTTGGATTTTGTTTGAGGCATATAGAGGCAATCCAATGTACTTATACTGTATTGTTTTTTAGGATCAATATATATGTTTTTGTATTTTTGTTTTGCCCATATGCTACAAATTTTGTTGCATTCTACAAAGTACTTTTTGAACTTTCATGATATAATTAACTTTTATTTGGTCAATCACTTGTATAAAAAATTGCAGTAGTCCCCAAAATAGCCTAGGGGCTTTCTACTTGAATTTCCTTCTTTTCAAGTGCTCTTTATGCATTCTCATAAGCTAATTAATGCTCATCTATAGATATCAATTTTGGGAATTCAAATATACGTCACACAATTCTTCTGTATTTTTATTTATATTTTTGACAATTCTTGTGTATTTGCATGTTTAACATAAATTTTTTTATATTTATTTAACACTTGTCTTTTTAACCTTAACCTAAAAATAAACTCAATCCTAGATATATATATATAAAGATTGACGAAAGGTTATTATACGAGCCTCCCGATCAACCTCGTGTGTCTAAGAATTGCAACCCACACATAAGTGATATCGAACCTGTTGACCTCATTTTTGTGAGGTCTTTTCTTCTCCTCCTTAGAGCCTAGGTTCTAGCTC
>JXCR01117137.1:0-20276 GCA_002079205.1 Phalaenopsis hybrid cultivar
CATTTGACTTTGTAGCCACTGACCACCATAGACCATTGCCGACAACCACCAACTACCGCCATTGACCACTAGTTGCTAGTCGCCTATGTTTATAACTGTTTTATCCCAAATAATGTTGTTATGTGTAATGTCTGTACCCAGTGAATAACCACAATCCTCCATAGCCATTGACCACCGTCAACCTTTGTTTGTTAAGCACTAGCGACCACCAATGGTTGTCACGACTTTCCACTGTCAACCACCAACCCAGTGATCTTTGATTGCAACTACTATAGTCCAACTTCTACCTTTGTAGCAACCAACTATTACCTTTGTTGCTAAATACTATTATTGCAACTTCCAATTTTGATATTGATGACCAACTGATATTATTGTAGTAATTAACTACAGCCTTTATAGCCAACTACTATGGCATTTATGGCATACTAATGATGTCAAAATTTTCAGCAAATGTCTTTATAACCACAAACTACAGTCTTTATGACCAATCACTGTATTTGTAGCAACCAACTACAGCATCTGTGACCAACTACTATTATTACAGTTTCTAATTATGACCTATGTTGTCAACTGCTACTACTGAAATTACCAACTATAGACTTTAAGTCCAACTAATATCATTTTAGTAACCACTACGGCTATTGAGGCTAAATATTATTAATAAAGTCAAAAGCCATATATGTTGTAGCCCAATTATGGTTATTATAGCTAAAATAATATATATCTATGATTATCAGTTTTGTAATTCCATCTTCTCTAATTCAAAAGTAGTGTAGACCTATGTAGCTGCAATTATATAGTGGATAACTTTGAATGGGTTAGACCCCATGATTTTTTTTTTTATTTATATGATTTTTTCACATAAAAAATGATGATTTCTCCTTCTGCTCTCCTCCTGCTACTTTTCATTTCTCTCTATGTGTGTTGAATCTTTGATTAACGCTAATTCATTAAATTATCATTGTATTACCCTCAATTTTGTAGCACACAACAATTTAATACCTTCTCTGGGAAGCAATGTTCTTTCGATATAAGGTTATACTTTTTTAATAGCCAATAAATGTCCTACATGATCTTCTCTTTCTAATACTTTCAACTCCAAGGAATATTCTTGAAATCCATCATGCAAACCCTCAGCTTTCTTTCCAAAGATGAATATATTGTTATTTTTTTCTTTTTTCTTAGGTCATGTCCACCACAGATCCTGAAAATTTTTCTATTTAAATAATCAAATACATCATTTGCATGATAATATAATACCATGAGAGACACCAGAATTACATTAAAATAAATCTAATCACATAGTTAATTTTAACTTAAGTGTTATGAACTCTCAAGAAGCCTCCCTATTAAAGTATTAGTTGTATCATTTTGAATTTCAAGGTTGGATATTCCAAGATTGCTATTTTAAAATTTTCAATAAATAGATTCAATATTTAGAGATTATTTTTTNAAGTGGATAACTTTGAATGGGTTAGACCCTATGATTTTTTTTTTATTTATATGATTTTTTCACATAAAAAATGATGATGTCTCCTTCTACTCTCCTCCTGCTACTTTTCGTTTCTCTCTGTGTGTGTTAAATCTTTGATCAACACTAATTCGATAAATTAACATTGTATTGCCCTCAATTTTGTAGCACACAACAATTAAATACTTTCTCTGTGAAGCAAAGTTCTGTCGATATAAGGTTATACTTTTTTAATAGCTAATAAATGTCCTACATGATCTTCTCTTTCTAATACTTTCAACTCCAAGGAATAGTCTTGAAATCCATTATGCAAACCCTCAGCTTTCTTTGCAATGATGAATATATTGTTATTTTTTTCTTTTTTTCTTAGGTCATGTCCACCACAGATCTTGAAATTTTTCTATTTAAATAATCAAATACATCATTTGCATGATAATATACTACCATGAGAGACACAAGAATTACATTAAAATAAATCTAATCACATAGTTAATTTTAACTTAAGTGTTATGAACTCTCAAGAAGCCTCCCTATTAAAGTATTAGTTGTATCATTTTGAATTTCAAGGTTGGATATTCCAAGATTGCTATTTTAAAATTTTCAATAAATAGATTCAATATTTAGAGTTTTTTTTTTTTGGAAGTCAAGATAAAAGTTTTACGGTTCAATGATGATGTATCATGAAAAGGCCCAAGAAGGGATTAACCAACTCTAGAAGAAGGTATACCCCGAGAATTAAAATTGAAAAATCATTGAAGGAGTAAGGTTTAGTAAAATTATGATGAAGTAAAAAAAAAAACAATGGATTAGATTTTGTTGAATTTTTGAAGAATCGGTTTGATTTTAAAAAAAAATTGATTTGAAATGTTTAATTTGAAAACATTGAGTTGAAAAGTTTAATTTGAAAGGTTTTGTTTGAAAAGTTTTAGTTGAAAGGTTTTGTTTGAAAAGTTTTAGTTAAAATGTTAATTGAAATGATTAGATTTGATTCATAAACTAAGGAAAAAGGATTAGTTGGAAAGATTTCTATGTAAAAGTTGAAAAATAACCTTAAGGAAACTCTTGACACTATAATGAAACTAAATAGGTTAACTAACCAAAAGTTTGGTACGACTTCCCTGGTCAAGATACCTAGTGGGGAAATTTTTGTTTGTCAGCATCATAATGTCTTTTGGAAGACATTCTATTTAGATGATCGAGCACAATATTTTGAAGAGCAATATGTCCTCTAGAAGGAAGAAAATTTTAACTTAAAAATGGGTCTAACCACCAAGGCTTTTCCCTTACCTTACTGGTGTAATAGAAGGTTTATTTTAATTTTGGGGCCTTGTTTCTTACAAGGGCAAGCTCTCATAGTTAATTACATCCTTAAGGTAAGAAACAAGGCCCCAAAATTAAAATAAACCTTCAAGAAAACTATTAANATTATTTTTTTTTTTGGAAGTCAAGATAAAAGTTTTACGATTCAATGATGATGTATCATGAAAAGGCCCAAGAAGGGATTAACCAACTCTAGAAGAAGGTATACCCCGAGAANTTTTTTTTTTTTGGAAGTCAAGATAAAAGTTTTACGGTTCAATGATGATGTATCATGAAAAGGCCCAAGAAGGGATTAACCAACTCTAGAAGAAGGTATACCCCGAGAATTAAAATTGAAAAATCATTGAAGGAGTAAGGTTTAGTAAAATTATGATGAATTAAAAAAAAATAATGGATTAGATTTTGTTGAATTTTTGAAGAATCAGTTTGATTTTAAAAAAAAAAATTGATTTGATATGTTTAATTTGAAAACATTGTGTTGAAAAGTTTAATTTGAAAGGTTTTGTTTGAAAAGTTTTAGTTAAAATGTTTGGTTTGAAAGGTTTGGTTTAAAAGGCTTAATTGAAATGATTAGATTTGATTCATAAACTAAAGAGAAAGGATTAGTTGGAAAGATTTCTATGTAAAAGTTGAAAAAATAACCTTAAGGAAACTCTAGACACTATAATGAGACTAAATAGGTTAACTAACCAAAAGTTTGGTACGACTTCCCTGTTCAAGATATTTAGTGGGGAAATTTTTGTTTGTCAGCATCATAGTGTCTTTCAGAAGACATTCTATTTTGATGATCGAGCACAATATTCTGAAAAACAATATGTCCTCTAGAAGGAAGAAAATTTTATCTTAAAAATGGGTCTAACCACCAAGGCTTTTCCTTTACCTTACTGGTGTAAGAGAAGGTTTATTTTAATTTTGGGGTCTTGTTTCTTACAAGGGTAAGCTCGCATAGTTAATTACATCCTTAAGGTAAGAAACAAGGCCCCAAAATTAAAATAAACCTTCAAGAAAACTATTAATTAATGTAATGAGTTGAATTATTAAAGGATTTAAAAGATTGGAGCTCAAAGTGGTAGAAAAACTTGATTATCTAACAAAGAAAGCTTGATACTAGAGGAATGATATTTCCAAGGGTTTGAAAGGCTTAAATTGGTATTAATTGAACTGACTAAATAAGGTTTAAAAGACAAATCAAGGTTATTTGAAGTTTGAAAAAATTGGAATTATGTTTTAATGGGTTAGATATGTTTTAAAAAAGATGAATCTGACATTTAAAATGATTGTCATGAATTGATTAGAACCCCTATACTTTAGAGTAAGGTAGGAAAGATTTTGAAATAGAATATTGAACCTAAAATCTATAAAGAAGCCTAAGAGGAGGACTAATCTAGAAGTTAGGAAGGATTTAAACAATCAAGATGCCCATGGCTTTCTATCCTCCTGGGAAAATTGGTATCTATCAACTATAACAAGCCTTATAACCAAGAATTCCCTTTAAATGTAGTAGCTCAAGGGATTTGTAGTCTCGAGGAGGTTTGAAAAACCTTCGTTAGTAATTGATGCTCGATTTTAGTAGTGCCTTGTGATATATTTTAATACTACAATACACACGAGACATCATAAACAGTAAATATGTAATTCAATCACAATAAAAATTAATTCAACATAAATAGTTTTATATTTTAAAATCTTTAAGATGTCAAACTGTAATAATAACGCAAGTATTCATATCGCTCAAGTAATAAAAGGCTCTAATGGTGTCTTAAGTATCAATCCCATTGGGAGTTAGAAATTTCTTATGGTTATAACGTCAAACACAATATTCAAATTATAAAAATATAAATATGCGTAACAAATCTAAAGTAGATTTACTGTATGTTAAATGAAATGCAGTTAAAAGAACTAAGTTATCTAACTATTTTCTAAACTTCAAAGTTAAACATACTAAGACTAAACAATGTTTTGTAATGAAGAGTTCAAATTTAAGAAAGCGTCCTTCCCCTTTACAATGAATTTATGGGTTGTGAAGTTATTAAAATCATTTTATATATATGTGTGTGTATATATATATANGAGGATATTGGCTGCCACTCTAGAGCTTCCACTTCTCTCGCCCTTGAGGACTAACAATCTCGCTTTAGTTTCTAAGCAACTAGGCCAAATTGAGGATTTTAGTCTGTCACCCTAAAATCTCTAATTTTGCGCCCATCAAAGTATATTTCTTTATTTATTTTCACTCAACCCCATGGACTACATTCTCACCCATGAAATTGAATGTAACTGTTAACTTATTGTAGAAAGCATAGCCCTTTTGGATCTTTTGTTTCTCAACAAATCTTAACATTTTGATTGTCTAGATTGAAAAGTAAATGAAGATCAGATTTCAAATCATCATAATTTATTGACATTTAAAACCTTCCATAAAAAAAATAATTTTTTACAAAACCATATCTCATTATAGGGAGAAGGATAAATAAGACTACTCAGAATTCATGAGAAGGATACAAAAAAACATAAATTTTATATATAAAAAAAAGTTTATAAAACAAAGAAAGGAAAGAACACAACTTATCTCACACTCCTTCTCAAGCAAATCCCTTGAAGTTCCCTTTAAGCACTTTCTCTCTTTACAATCACACTTAATTCTCTCTTAAAAATGTAATGAAGAAGAAATCTCTCACCTTCCCTTTCTTCTTACAACTCTAGAAGAAAAACCTAACTCTTCTCCACAACTCTCTCTCATGCCACCCTTAGACTTCTCTTCTTCCAAACCTCTCACCCCCCTCTCTTGACTCTCTAGACTCTCTTCTTTTAATTAGGCCAGCCTTCTTTCAAAAAGAATTCAAAATTCTCTCCTTTTTTCCCAAAATGCACACCTCTTCACATCAAGAGACAAGTCCCTCCATCCAAGAGACATATCTCTTCATTCAAAAGTCTTTCCAAAGTGTCTAGATGCATTGAATCACTCCATGAAGTGTTTGAATTGATTGGAGCCTTATAGATCCACTAAAAAATAGTCAATAACTTCCTTACTCTATCTTAATTCATCTCTTAGGCCTCTGGCGCTAGTGTGTTGAAGTTATATGTGTTGTTCTCTGGATTTTGCGCCTTTGGCGCTAATTTAAGCGCCGCTTCTCTGTAAAATGACACCTTTAGCTCTAGTTTCTAACGCCTTTGGTGCCAGCTCTGTGTATAATGGCACCTTTGGCGTGAGGATGCTGAAAAGCTCCATTTTGACTATATATTTTCTCCTTTTTGCTCCTTTTTGCTTCAAATGCCTAAAATCAATATACATGTAACAAAACATGAAAATACCCTTCTTTAAAGTGCAATATCACCAAATTTAAGCATAAAATGTATACATAAAATTGCACATTTTTTAGTGTATCAAAATCCCTCAAACTTAAATGTTACTTGTCCTCAAGTGACCTTTTACTACAAAAAAAATATGAGTTATGGTAGAGATTAACATATAAAATTTTATAATTTAGTTTAATAAATATAATTGTATAAACTAAGAAAAACTTTTAATAACTTAGGTTAAAACTAAATGTATAAGAACACTAAGTAATCAAGTATAAGATTTTTGAATCTCCATTCATTTCAAGAAGAATTGTAATTGGTCATATCAAAGATACTTAGAATGTTCATATGAAAAAAAAAATCATGAAAACTTAATTAGTAAGGATGTTAATACTCAAATACAATTTTAGAAAAAATAATAAATCCTTTTTCTTCAATTGATTCAACTGAAGCAAATTTTTTATTAGGCATCTTCTTAAGCTTCTCCTCGCATATTTTTCTTTTATGTTTCTTTTCTTTCCTCTTCTATTTTTTCTTTTCTTTAGGATCATTTTCAGTGATTTCTTTTCTTTTCTTTTTTATGTGAGGATTCTTATATCTGGATAACCTTTAATAATTTTGAACTTCATTATCTGCTTTTTGAAGTTAAAACTTCTTACTTTCCTTCACTTTATAAATTTATATTAGCTTTGAAAATTTTTCATAAAGTATCATTCTTTTCTTCTTATATGAAACTATGAGATTTTTAATACTTCAAAAATATAACTTCCTTTTCTTTAAATAAAAAAACATAGTCTTATCCTTTCATATTAAATATCTTAACTCTAGAATTAACCTTCATTATTAAAGATTTTACTTAAATTTATTTTAATATTTACAAAAAAAAATTATAGTTATTTAAAGTTAAACTCTTATGTCCAAGGGCATATTAAATTAATTTTAAAAATATAGTTAATTGAAGATAAATAAAATTTAGTTTACTTGTTTTAAAGAAATTTTTCTTTCCCCCACACTTAGATTTTAAATAATAAGTAAAGCATGTAGTACAAAAATTTTTAGGTGAAAGAAAATAATAAAAGCATAAAAATAAAACTAACCTGTAGAGAATTCTGAATATGAAACTTGGCTCTGACACATTGCAGGTACTAATTTAAAAAGTGCAAGCTTTAAAACATTAAATGAAACATAATATATCAAAGGATTTGCTAAGAAAAGATAAATTAAAAACATAAACAGTAAACTAAAGAAACTAAAAATGTCGAAAATAAAAATCTACATTTTACAGTTATACACACACATAAGTTCAATAGTTCCACAATCAAAACACATAAATTGTCCAAATCATACCAACAATAACAAAACGAAACAAACAACAACAAATAAAATTGGATAAAACCAAGTAAATCTTCATTTATCGTGTTCCTCTTCTTCTTCTTCTTCTTCTTCCTCTTCTTCAAAGTTTTCTAGCACATAAGACGTAAAGTTGGGGCATGTAGGAAATTCTACAGTATGATCAAATCTCAGTTATCTAACCATCGCCTCTTGATATGCAATGTCATGTTGTACGCTTCTATGCTTATAATCATCATTGTGAGAATTTCTTGATTCCAAACCACCTATTCTGTTCTGCATCGCTATAATATCTGATTGTTAAATCATTAATTATTCCATAATATTTTTAAGTGAAACAGAACTGGAAGTAGATGATCCTGCAGCTGATGTAGAAGGTCTATCACTACTTCCACTTCTAGATCCGACAAACAATTCAAATTTATGCATTGTGGGTTTTCTAATTGGTTCAAGTGGTTTCAACATTTCTTCATTCTTATCAAATTCTACTCCTGATTATTCACATAAAATGAAAATCAGGGCAATAACCCAAACCACTAGTTGTCCCACTTTTACCAATACTTTGAGTATTATGCACAATAAGAGTGCCAATATCAACAACTTTCAATTGTTGGATGTAAAAATTTAGTACTGCTCTCTCCTTGGTTACTTCACTAAGGTGATTAGTTGGAAGCAATTTTGCAGAAATAAAGTAATGTCATGTTTTAGATTGAACATTCAACAAGGAAGTGGAGAAATTGACTTTGTGATTATTCTTAATCTTCCATTCTCCCCCTCCATCAGTAAGATAGGAAATTGCTTCATTAAGTGATGAATCAAAAATTACAAATTCAGTGTACTCACAATGAAATTCATTCCTGAGTCTATAAAGTGCATTGATCCTTTCACGAGTAAATTCAACATGTTTACCTCTAATATAAATGTGCTCATCAGTAGTCACCCAAAGATTGACATAAAATTCTCGAATGATAGGAATAATGACTATTCCTGTAAAGTAGCAAAATGTATCCTAGTTCCAAGAAATTATCAACCTTTCAATCTCTCCTCCCTGGTTTGAAAATGCACCCTATTGAATCAATTTTAATGTCCCCATCATAGTATTGTAGCTATATCGAGCCTTCAAATTAATGAATCGTCTCGCATCAAAATTTTTTGAAGGCTTTCCTCTTTTCACTCTTGGAGCTATAAAAATTTCTAAATAAATTCACATAAAATCCAATAAATTCACAATACATAAATCAAACTCCAAACGTAGGAATATTTGGTAAGAAACTTTTCACTTTGGGTACTCTTTAAACTTCTTCAATAAAAACTCAAATTTTTATATTTCCACAATTTAGGAAAAATTCATGGTGAAAATAAAAAATTTCTACTTTAAAGTGAAGCTCTTACTAAGGGAAGATAAAATCTAAGGCTTTTTAGTTTCAAATCTCCTTAAATCCACCAAATGACATGCCCTAGGTTAAGTTTCTGTTTTATTATAGAGGTGAGAGATGACCCAAGCAATAAAAATGGGGCTTAACAGTGATTTTTCACGGTTTTAAGTAAATCTGGGCGTTTGAGGGAAGTTGGCACCTCTGACGCCAACACCAAAAATTCAGATTTAGATTTTCTTTTGAAATCTGTTGCATACTCTCGGCACTAATTTGGTTGATGAGTTGCCCCGTAAGAAGCTATCGGTCACCAGAATTGAAATCTCATCGCCCGCTTCGGAAGGACATTTAATTTACATATAGATTTAAGTTTAGAAAAAATATGAAATTAAACTGACCCCATATTTTTCATAGTTTAAATGAAAGAGCGTTGTACCTCAAATCATGTATCTATCATGAAGGATAAACACAAGACTTGAGGATGAGGCTTGATCAAATAAACTAAGTATATGACGTCCATTTGGTCTGCGAAACCATTTTATTTACCGGCAATTTCCTCTATTTAATATGAAGAATAGGGTTTATATTAAGCTGGGTTCAGTCAAGCTTCCTATAAGGGCAAGCCCATATAGTTAATTACATTTTAGATAATCGAAGTCACCTAAGAAAACTCTCGATAAAAATCAGGGAATATTATCTTCAAGGAGGTCAAAGGATAGGATTTTTCAACGATATCAGACAAAAAGGTGTGAAAAGGGATTGGTTCAAATTTGGAACATTTGTTATAGAATCTAAATGAGTAAGAACTAGGGGATGTCACAGATCCGAAGGAGAACCTCAGTGACTTCCCAGTATTGTTTGGCTTTAATTTTGAGGAGAAAATCATTTGAATGTTTCATCCTGCCAATTTTATTAGTTAGGGCTTACATTCATGTGAAACGATCGCACAAATAGCTTGAAAGATGAAAGGATTTAGGTTGTGACATACAACAACCTCAGAATCCTAAGACGAGTTAGGGCTTAGATTGTACAACAAAGCTGTACAAAGGCCTAAAGATAAAGTGAGGATTTATGTTGCATAAGCAAACAACCTCGAAATCTTATGGCTTGTTGTTTAATTCTAAGGAAGGAAATGGTTTAGCTGGGGAAGACATGTTTTGTTATTGAAGATGGTTGTGTTGCCCATCATGCTAGCTCCAAGCCCCTTGTCGTGATGAGTTTAAGTTTTTTAGGGTGCCAAGTTATGATGCCAAATTAGGTGGCTCTATGGTTGTAGTTCTTTAAAAAATTTATGGGGGCATGTTAAAGTTGATTAGAGTGACACCGGTTAGGATACTACGTTTCTCTCGTTCCGGTACCACTATTTTCTATCAAATTCACTTAGTCCAAATGAATTTACTAAACTCAACTTAATGAGTTCCATACTTTCATTTAGACCGTGAGAAGCATCGTTAGCAACCATAGGTTACCTCCTTCAAGGGATTCCCGATCATTTGATAAAGACATCTGTCGGCGTTATTTTGGGGTAAGAGGGGAGTTGCCCGTAAGAAGCTGTTGGTCACCGGAATAGAAATCTCGTCGCCCGCTTCGGAAGGACGTTGAACTATGAAATCAAACTGACCCCATATTTTTCATAGTTTAAAAGGAAAGAGCACGGTACCTCAAATCTTGTATCTATCCCGAAGGATAAACACAAGACTTGAGAATGAGGCTCGATCAAATAAACTAAAGAAAGTACGACATCCGTTTGGTCTGCGAAACTTTTGTATTTGCCGACAAGTTCTCCTATTTAATATAAAGGATTAAATAGGGTTTATATTAAGCTGGGTTTGGACATGCTTCCTATAAGGGCAAGCCCCTATAGTTAATTAAATCTTAAATGACCAAAGCCACCTAAGAAGACTCTCGATAAAAATCAAGAAATGTTATCTTTAAAAGAATTTCAAAGGGTAGGACTTTTCAACGAAATCGGACGTAGAGGTGTGAAAGAGGATTGGTTCAAATTTGGAACATTTTATTGTAGAATCCAAAGGAAGAAGAACTAGGGGATGTCATGGATCCAGAGGAGAACCTCGATGACTTTAAAGCTATCCTAATGTTTGACTTTGTTTTGAGGAGAAATATTTGGGCATTTCATCCTGTCAATTTTATTAGTTAGGGCTTACATTCGTGTGAAATGATCACACAAATACCCTGGAAGATGTGAGGATTTAGGTCGTGACAAACGACAACCTCATAATCCTAAGATGAGTTAGGGCTTATATTGTATAGCAGGTCTATGCAAAGGCCTAAAGATAAGGTGAGGATTTACGTTGCATAAGCAAACAACCTCAAAGTCCTATGGCTTTGTTGTTTAAGTCCAAGGAAGGAAGATTGGTTTAGCTGGGGAAGGCAGGTTTTGCTGTTGAAGATGGTCGTGCTGCCCACCATGCTAGCTCCAAGTTCCTTGCCGCGACGAGTTTGAGTTGTATAGTGTGTCAAGTTATAATCTCAAATCAGTTAGCCCTATAGTTGAAGTTCTTTAAATTTTATGAGGGCATATTAAAGTTGATTAGAGCGACACCGGTTAGAATCTACGGTTCCCTCGTTCCGGCATCACTATTTTCTATTGGATTCATTTAGCCCAAATGAACTTACTAAACCCAACTTAATGAGTTCCATAATTTCATTTAAACTATGGGAAGCCTCGTTAGCAACCGTAGGTTACCTCTTCCGAGGGATTCCCGATCATCCGATAGATGTCTTAATTTAGTTGAAGTTGTGGTTTTGTGTGATGTTTGTGATTCGATCATCAAATAGAGACATCTTAATTAAGTTAAAGTTGTGGTTTTATATGATGTTTGTGATTAAATTTTGGATAGAGACGTCTTAATTTAGTTGCAATTGTAGTTTTGTGTGATGTTTGTGATTAAATTTTGAGTTGTTTTACATTTTGAATGTTGTGGGGGTGAATTTTATCTTGGTTGATTTTAGTTTTAGCTTTGGTTTTGGTTTATTCGAATGTTGTGGCGGTGAATTTTATCTTGGTTGATTTTAGTTTTGGTTTTGGTTAACATGCAAGTTTAATGTTGTGGCGGTGAGTTTTATCTTGGTTGATTTTAGTTTTGGTTTCGGGTTATGGTTATGGTTAACATGCAAGTTTATGTAGATAAATGCAAGCATAAAACATGTAAGAAAAAGGCAGAAGAAAGACAATACTATAAACTGTAAAAGCATTCTTGGCGAGTCTTCTCGTTCCACCACCTGAAACCTAAAAATGCATGTGAGGGCATTTATGAAGTGCAGGAAAAATAAAGTTCTGATAATTTTTCTAACCCTATGTCATATCTTGGCGGGTCCTTATAAGTTAACATAAAAAATTTAAACATTGTAAATTAGTTAAAATAATTATCTTGTAACCATAGAGATTAGTCTCCCTTAACCTAGAGAAGCCGTATTGACAAGATGTAAAATGTGTCCATATACTTGAAGCCCACATTGGCATCAAGTAAAACCAAATAATGTCAGCATTATGAAAGTATAAGAGCCAACAAGCTAAATGCATAGCAGTGTTCAGCAAAAACAAATTGGGCCAAAAAATTTGTCCAACAACTAACCAAACAGGAGAGAGCAATATGAGGAAGTAAGTTCCAATAATAGAAGAAAAATTCCCATAGCAACAACAAATAATAACAGTAAATATATTAATGATAGCGGCACCACTTATATCTTGATCCAACAAGAAATTCCAGCCTGGTAAAACACAATTCAGAACAGTGTCCAACGAACTAAACCAAGACTAAAATAGTCTTCCAGCATCCTTCCAAACAACCAATAAAAATTAAGAGGTTTTCAAATTAGCTCCACTAATATCAAGAGTGAACAAAAATATCATTCTAGCAAAGGGCAAATTCAGGCAGTGATTGCCTATAACAGAAATAGAAATCCCAAAGAAGTAACAATTAAGAACACTAGAATTATAAATGACTGCAGCGGTACATTTAACCAAGCCAAAAGGGTAAACCAAGCAGTGAAAAATCAACTTTATCCCAGTATCCAGCAAAAACTGCTTGAGCCTACAGAAGTAGCCACCATCCTTCCAAAAGCCAAAGCAAATTTCCAGTCCAGCTAACCAAAGTCTGCCATAGTAATCACAAAACAAAGAGCCAAAATCCACAAAAAGAGGATGCAAAAGTATAACTAGGTAAAGGGTTTCCAGTTGAACACCCAAAAAATCCTGGCCAAATAAAAGTTCCAGTAACAATAACCAGGTAGCACAACCTGGATAAAAAAAACATCCCAGCAAATCCAAGAACCCAAGAAAATTACATTCCAAGATAGCTAAAACAAGTCCCTTAAAACTCAAACAGAAGCCAATATAATGGGGAAACATAATTAAAATCTGGCATAAGGGGCTCCCAAATCACTTTTAATAAGATTGTGCAACAAAGGGGGAGGTGTATCCCCAACAGTAGCACTTTGCACCCTCCATTTAGCTCACTAATCCATAAATTGGTTCTCTAAAAGTAAATGAATAAAGTATATTTAGATGTTGCCTCTCTATAAAATAACAAATCCTTCTCAACAATGATATGATATACCAAGGAGGTTCGAGCTTAGTCGATAGCATGCTAAATATTGTTTTAGAATCTGTTTCCAGTATAATGCCATTTAAATTAAGAGAGGCAACAGTTTGAAGTGCAGCAAGCACTGCATTAGTCTCTGCTTCTAGAGAAGAATTAGCAATGCAAGGTGAAGAAAAATAAGCAATGCACTTACCATAAACATCCCTAATCAGCCTTCTCATACCCGTATAGGCATTGGAGTAACTCCCATCAATATTAACTTTAAACCAACCATGGGGGGTGGTGCTCATTTAATCAAAATGGGTTTCCTACCCCTACCCATAGTAGGAGAGGTAGACTGACCATTGGAGGACTTCCAAGCTTTCTCAAAATAAGCCATAGCTAAAATAGATATGGTGGAGAAGTGTGACAAGTTGCTACATATTTTTGACTATTCTTAGCCATCCAAATGAACCATAAGACAATAACAGGACAATAAAAGTGCTTGTTGAAGGAAGTAACAAAATCCTTCAAAATCTCAATAACAGATTTTAGAGTTAAATTTGAGGGCCATATATTACCAAAGTAGCTCCCAATACGTTGCCAAATCTCTTTAGCAATGGGACAATCAAAAAATAAGTGATTTAATGATTCAACATCCTTTTTACAATTATAACAATAAGAAACAAGTTTCAACCTTTTTAGTTTAAGTATATCATCAAGAGAAAGCAGATTATGAAAATATCTCCATGGGAAAAAGTAGATAGAAGGGGAAATAAATTTATGCCTAGTGTAAACATTGCATTTCCAAGGAGTAAAAGAGTGCAGTTTTGACTAAAGCAATTTAGCAACATATGTTCTAGCGTGATGCTTCCAAAGAGGAACATCCTTGACTTGTAAAAGAAAAGGAATAGTGGCAATAGCAGGAGCTAATTCACCAAATAATGAATTTAGCATTGTTAAATTCCAAACACCATCAATCCAGCAATCAGAGATAAGTAAATTTGCATCATAACCCAAGGTTGGCAATGTAGAATACATAGAGATGCCCCAATAATCCTTCCAGAAGGAAATACTACCATGCCCAATATCACAAAACATAAAATGAAAAGCAACATCGTGTGCAGTAATAATGGCCTTCCAAAGCTTAGAATCCCCCAATCTCCAATTAACCTAGAGGGATGTAGATTTTTACAATACTTATGAAGCATAAACTTAGCCCATAGAGACTCCCCCAATCAAAATTTGAACCAAATTATACACATGTTAATATTAATAGTATGTTGCATAGTTTTAAACCCAAGCCCACCAGCACAAAGAGGCTTGCAATTATAGTGCCAATTAGTCCAACTCTTATAAGAACTAGAGCCCTTCAAAGAAACTTGTTAAAGATTTTTTCAAGATTCTTTTGAGAGCTTTTCTTAGTTTTGAGAACTTGCATAGTGTAGAGAGGAAGTGTGCATAGGACACTTTTCAACAAAATGAGCCTACCCCCATTAGAAAGAAAAGTATTTTTCCAGTCATTAATCTTGAGTTTAACTTTATCAATCATCTCATCCATCTGAGTTTTCTTAGTTCTGCCTCTAAGAATGTTGAAACCAAGGTACTTTATTGGAAGCTTAGAGATTTTACAACCAATAAAATTGGAAGCCCAAGCATGTGTGTTAGAGGGAGCATTGTTGCCAAAAAAATGGAGCTCTTAGCCAAGTTGAACATCATACCCGAAATGTTTCGGAAATCCTTTAATAAAGACATGTTAGCTTTGATATCATGATTGTTAGCCTTTAAAAACCATATAGCATCATCATCATAAGCAAAGTGACTTACCATAATTATTTGATTTATAAGATAATTAAATATAAGAATGCTCATATTGCAGCTTATTAATAAGCCTAGATAGGTAATAAAAAGCAATAATAAAAATTGTGGGACGAAGGGGGTCTCCTTGTTTAATGCCCCTGTTAGCAGAAAAGAAACCATGAGCTTTACCATTAACCATCACACTATAGCTATTATTAGAGAGCCACCTTTTAATGAGAGAGCAGAAATCTTATTGAGAGCCTTTAGCCTGAAGAATATTAATGATAATAACCCAGCTAATAGTATCAAAAGCTTTCTTAATGTCCAATTTAAGGACCATGTTTGCCCCCTACACTTCTTGTCCAAATCTTCAATCATCTCCTGTGCTAAAAAGATATTATCTGTAATATCCCTACCCTTAATGAAAGTAGACTGCTGAGCAACAATTATATGAGTGAGGTGAGGCTGCAATCTGTTAACTATGATTTTACTCATACTTTAGAAATCACAGTAGTGAGAGATAGAGAAAGAAATTGTCTTAGGAAATCTTATCATTACCTTTTAGAATAAGCACAATCAAGACAGAGGTGAAATATTTATCAGGATTGTCTCCAAGGAAGAAGCTTTGCATGGCAAGAATAACCTCCTTCTTAATAACCTCCCAAGAATGGATGTAGAAAGCAGAAGAAAAACCATCAGGGTCAGGAGATTTGTTAGGAAAAATAGATTTGAAAGCATTCAGGCTTTCTTGCTCATTAGGAGGATAAGTCAAAATGAGATTATTAATATAGTTATACTCATCCAAAAAGTGAGTGGAGTCAAGATGCATAGTGTGAGTGGAGGTACGAAAAAGCTCAGTGAAATAGTAATAACACTATCACCAATCTCTTCCATGCTAGTTAAAATAATCCCATCCCCCTTTTTAATTTGTAAAATGCTATTGGTGTTTCTTCTATGCTTAAGGGTGGCATGAAAATATTTAGTGTTTCTATCCCTTGCAACAAAGGTAGAATCATTAGCCATCTGCATAAGCAAATTTTCCTCTAAAGCAATAACATCCATTAAAGCAAGATGAGCCTGAGCAACTGTGTCCATCAAATGAGGAGAAACATCAAGTTGGACTTCTAGGGAATCAACAATATTCTGAGCATCTTGTACTGTTTTATGGACATTACCAAAGATCTGGTAATTCAATTTAATGAGATGGGCAGCCATCTTCTTATGTAATTGCCATAAAACAAACCAAGGAGTCCCAACTCCTTCAAATTTCCAAGCTTGATTCACCAAATTAAGATAAGTATCATGTGAAGTCCAAACATTAAGAAATTTAAAACGAGATATGGTCGGTTTAACTGTGAAAGCTAAAGTGAGCAAAATAGGACTATGATCAGAGGTAACATGGCTTAAATGTTGAACCTTCACAATAGGAAAATGACTTATGAAAGCAGAATTAGCCAAAAACTTATCCAATCTCTGATAAATAAAACCCCTACTCTATGTAAAAGGAGATCCAGAATATCCCAAGTCATAGAGACCTGCATTACAAATAGAGTTAAAAAACCTATTAATAAGAGCAGGCTCAACTCTATCTCCTCCTATTCTTTCCATAGGCTTCATGATCATATCAAAGTCCCCACCTACAAACCAATTCTCAAAAATGATGTTGCCCATAAACTAAATTTTTTTCCAAAGAAGATTTTTTTCCTGTAAATGAGAGCTAGAGTAAACAAAAGTGCCCCACCTTTGGAAGTCTTCAAAATTGAGTTGAGTAAGGATATATTGTTCCTCATCTTCTATAATGGAAAGAGTTACAGTGAGCTTCCAGGAAACCCAAATTTTGTTGTTGACATTGCAGTGAGAACAATAACCTTTGAATTTATTTAAAATTCTTTTTTTATTGACATAAACCAACGATTTCAAAATAGCAAAAATGAGTAATTTATGAACCCTACAAAGATTTTTGAGCCTATTAAATGAGTTAGGGTCCGCCACTCCCTTAGTATTCCACATGATGATATTAAACATGATGACGTGAGCTTACACTTCTAGAAGATCTAGTAGAGTTGACCAACGATTCCCCATCAGAGTGATAAGTTCCTTCCTGAAAATGTTGCTAGCATTAAGTCTAGATAGCTCATTATTATGTTTAGCCGTTTTTCGTGAATTTTTTTGCACCTGCCACTCATTTTCCAATGTTATAGTAGCATTAGATAAAGAAGTATTTATATCAACAATATCAGAAAAAGCTCCAGCTATAAGACTGTGAACCATAGTACTAGGGGGAGTTAAGTTTTCATTATCAGCTATAGTATGAACCGCTATCATACTTGTTTCCACAGGCTCCTCAGAGCCACATTAGCATTGTGCTCATTCGAATCTTCATCCAACACAATATCTTCATTAATATATAATTGTTGAGGGTTAACATCAATGCAATTATGTAAGATATCAGTATCTTTTTTACCTTCATTGATATTCATTTGTTGAGGGGTAGTATCATAAAAATATGTAAGGCTTCTGTACATAAAGAATGCAAGTTAGAGGTGGCATTATTATAGCATGATTTTCAACTGAATAAACTCTGTTTTCAACACTAGGTGGGATATCATGATGTTTGATATTTATGTTGGTAGCGGGTAAAATAGTATGTGTTGCATTGTGAGAGTTTTTTAGTTGAGGATTCATTTGAAAAGAAGATGTGGTTTGATGGTCGAACATAGAACAGTGAGTGCAGTAAGGAGAATGTCTTTCAATTTCGATAGGCTGCCAATAACATTGGTGTTGCAATCCTATCCAAATTTCATTGCAAAATGGTTGTGTTATGTCTCGTTCAACCAAAATACGTGCTTTGGATGATCTTGATAAAGTAAAGGTAGCATGATCCATTTTTAAAGGCTTGCCGTAAGCAGCAGCAAGCAAGAACATTATCTCATGGTTAGAAAGATAAATTTTAAGCCTTGGAAATCAAATCCAAACCGAAGTAATAGGCAATTCGGATTTAGGGTTGAAATTACCATACCACTTCCAAAATTTCATCATATTGTTTTCTATCCACATGAACATTTTGGCAAAGAGATGTGTATAGTCCTCATCATTGGCTAATTGAATAAAGATATGTCTATCATCTATGATACCAACCTTCCACCAGCCTTTTAATTTTAACATTTCAAATTCTCTCATGATGAACTCAACCTTAAGAATAACATATATAAATTTACCAACTAAGGCCAGTCGACAAGAAGAGGCAAGTATGGAAGTTTCATCCTCAGTCACAAA
Organism: Phalaenopsis hybrid cultivar; assembly: GCA_002079205.1. Taxonomy (NCBI): domain Eukaryota; kingdom Viridiplantae; phylum Streptophyta; class Magnoliopsida; order Asparagales; family Orchidaceae; genus Phalaenopsis; species Phalaenopsis hybrid cultivar. Next base: position 18,435 of record JXCR01117137.1, read on the forward strand.
TAGCATAAGTTTCCTATTCATTTTCCCAAGTTTTTAATGAAAGTGTAATCCCCTCCAACAACAAGAGTATCATGAAAACCTTGTGGAAGAAATTGAGTTGTGGGAGTGCCCGAACCACCTCCCCCATCTAAAACAACATCAACAAATGAAAGAGGTATCGGAGGCATAATAAAAAGCATGAAGAGAAACAAAGAAGTGTGAATGAACAATCTTACCAGGAAATGAGGAGAATAAAATTGCCATAGATTCCAGAGCAAAACCTAGCCGCCACTCCCAACAACGCGTTATATATATTTATATATATANATGTAGATGTGTGAAAAGGGAATGGTTCAAATTTTGAAAATTTTATTGTAGAATCCAAAGGAAGAAGAATTAGGGGATGTCATGAATCTAGAGGAGAACCTCGGTGACTTCCCAAGCTATCTTAATATTTGGCTTCAATTTTGAGGAGAAATATTTAAGTGTTTCATTCTACCAATTTTATTAGTTAGGGCTTATATTCATGTGAAATGATCACATCAATAGCCTGAAAGATGTGAGGATTTAGATCATGACAAATGACAACCTTGGAATCCTAAGACAAGTTAGGGCTTATATAATATAACAGGGCTATACAAAGACCTAAAGATAAGGTGAGGATTTACGTTGCATAAGCAAGCAACCTCAAAGTCCTTTGGCTTTGTTGTTTTAAGTCTAAGGAAGGAAGATTAGTTTAGCTGGGGAAGACAGGTTTTGTTATTGAAGATGGCCGTGCTGCCCACCATGCTAGCTCCAAGCTCCTTGCCGCGATAAGTTTGAGTTATCTAGTGTGTCAAGTTATAACATCAAATCAGGTGGCCCTGTGGTTGAAGTTCCTTAAATTTTATGAGGGTATATTAAAGTTGATTAAAGCAACACCGGTTAGGATCATACGGTTCCCTCGTTCCGGCATCACTATTTTCTATTGGATTCACTTAGTTCAAATGAACTTATCAACTTTGTGGGAAGCCTTGTTTGCAACCGTAGGTTACCTCCTTCAAGGGATTCCCAATCATCCGATAGAGACATCTTAATTAAGTTGAAGTTGTGGTTTTATATGATGTTTGTGATTACTTTGAATTGTTTTATATTTTGAATGTTGTGGGGGTGAATTTTATCTTGGTTGATTTTAGTTTTAGTCGATCATCAAATAGAGACATCTTAATTAAGTTAAAGTTGTGGTTTTATATGATGTTTGTGATTAAATTTTGGATAGAGACGTCTTAATTTAGTTGCAATTGTAGTTTTGTGTGATGTTTGTGATTAAATTTTGAGTTGTTTTATATTTTGAATATTGTGGCGGTGAATTTTATCTTGGTTTCTTATATTTTGAATGTTGTGGCGGTGAATTTTAATCTTTTCGATTTTAATTTTGGTTTTGGTTATGGTTATGGTTATGGTTAAAATGCAAGTTTATGTAGGTAAATGCAAGCATGAAACATGTAAGGAAAAGGCAGAAGAAAGACGGTACTAAAACTGTAAACCTGGCGAGTCTTCTCGTTCCACCACTTGAAACTTAAAATGTATGTTAAGGCAGTTTATGAAGAGCAGGAAAGGTAAGATTTGGTAATTTTCCTAACCCTATGTCATACCTTTGCGGGACCTTAGAAGTTTAATTAAGGATAATTCCATTAAGCAAAGAATATTAAGTTTAATAGGCCTCTGACGTATCCAACAAGTTAGGAGGGGGAAGCAGGTCCATGCCTCCTTCTCACCAACTGGTGAAAAGCCTCGAGTCCATTTAAACTTATTATGTTACTTAATGGTTCATCCTATAAATATCCTTATTACTCAGTGAACATTGATGTCTCAATTATCCCT
>JXCR01117137.1:29576-43924 GCA_002079205.1 Phalaenopsis hybrid cultivar
ACGTTTTTTTTGTGTCGTCCGACCTGTGTTTCACCAATTTTTAGTATAGTTAGATGTCCGCATGAATATAGATTATTGTTATATTAGAGGCTTAATCATCACTAATCCCTTTTAGGAATCTTGATTAATTAATTAAAATGATGAAACTTCGCATCGCATGCACTGTTGTACTTTTCTCCACCGACGCTCGGAATTGACAGTGCACATAAATACCGGTGTGGTGCCATTAAATGAGTGGCGAAAAGTCTAATTGGTTGAACGAGAATTGAGCGACTGAATTTATAGTGAGACAAATTAATAATTTTTTAAGAAATTTACATTCATGTATTTATATATCTAACATTTATAATATTAGATTTACATATTTTGATGTTGAAATTTATGTGTAAATATGTATATTTTATTTAAGATAATAAGTAAGAGGGATAATTTTGATGTGATTGAATGACAACATTACAGAAAGTCATCGTCTTAAATGATTTGATCATATTAAATGTCAGATTATTTTGTGAAGAGTAGAGTAGACTGAAGAAGACTTACATATTTTATAAAAAATGATCTTAATTTATTTGACCTAAATAATTGAGAAAAAAAATTGATGTCAAAAATTTTGGTGTGATGATAAATTTTGAATGTTATTTTTGTAAATATGAAAGCAAGGATCTTAAATATATAGATATATGAGAATTATGTGGTATGCATGCAAATGCCTCTAAATTCTCATGTTATAAAAAATTGAAGTCCTAAAATTTTATCTTTATTAATCTTTCCCAAATTTGTTTTTATACTCTGATAGTTAATTGAAAATCGAGCCGAATTTTGCCATTTGCGAGCACGGTTATCGATTTAACGCGAACAGGAATACGAAAGTAAACTATTAGGCTGTACTCATTGACTTTTAGGGTTCTTACGCCTTTTATTTATGTATTTTTTTCGTTCTTAAATACTCTTTTATCTTTTCTTTTTTTTATTAATTAAGGAATAATAAGACTAAAAATTAATGATTAACAGTTAGAATTTACTTTAAATATGACTATCCTATTTACTACCCTTCTATACTAAACTTTGAGAATTCTATTTTAGGCACTGAAAATAGGATGCTAAGACAAGAGACAAAATTTTAGGCATTTACATGCAATGTATTAGAAATAACGCTATTTATAAAATTATTTGCTATTTCTGCAATTTTTTTTTTATTTTTTACCAACTCTTATCATATATATATATATATATATATATATATATATATATATATAAGCGTCAATTTGGTTGACTGTAAGGTAATGATAAAATTATTAAGAGAAAAATATATTTATTTCAAACAGTTCTGTATAAAATAATTGACACATAAAATTAATTAATATTTTATTATATCACTATAAATCGCGTTAAGCAACCCTATCTGTAGCGTTTGTCATATTCTTTGTCATAATACGATGACCGATTGCTAAATGATATTTTTTTATAGTAAATACAAAATTAAAAAGCAGTTATTCCTCTATGCTTACACGTCGGGTCATGAATTTAGCCCAAAGATTGTTAATGGCTCCAAATTTGATCTGAATTTTGGTTGAATTTAGACCGGACTGAAATAATCGAGCAGAAATGTTAAATTTAATTTTTTTTAACCGGTTTGAGCCGTACAAGAATCTGCTCGAAAATTCTTTTTTTCCCGATTTTGAGCTGGAATAAATCCAAATAACTCAATTTGAGCCATCTCATTTTAGTATAAAGTCGGATCAAATTCGATCTGATTTCAAGCCAAGTTGGCTCGAAATCAAAGATACCGGGCAACAAGCCAATTTCAAGCCTCACTTAATACATTCAAGCCAATTTTCAGCCGACCCCAATTGTATCATCAACAGCCTTAACAAAAGATTAAAAATAGTAATAAATAATCGTTTTTATAGAACCTAATTATTTAATATATGTAGATGAAATATGTAATGGGCATATTAGGGGTAGATTAAGGTTTGTTATTGTTATCTTCAATATTCCAACCCAATAATTCACGATTAAAGCCTTCAATAATCACATATCAATTATTCGTATTGTTCTTTTGTCATTATAGAACATATACCTTTAGAGGTTTCAGACGTGGCCGTTTTGCACGAGGCTTTTTAAATTAATTAAATAGATTTTAATCCTGCTTTCTTCACCGAGGTAATTGTTTTTGTTTGTTTTTTTTTTGCTGTTTTGAAAGATTATTGGATTCTTTATTTTTAGTTTGTAATGAATTGTAGGGGTGTAAACGAGCCGAACACGTGCGAGCCCAAATTCAGCTCGTGTTCGGCTCGTTTATATTTTTAGCTCAAAAAGTGTGTTCGTGTTCAACTCGTTTGTTTAGCAAGCCGAAGCGTGTTGAACACTAGTCGTTCAGGAACAAAGAGTCATTTTGACAACCTTAATCACATAGCAAAAAAGATTTTAAGGATTGGGGCAAGATTTAAAACATCATTTGAATCTAATTTAATAATTTTTATCCTATATTATTCATTAATACTTTTAATTGATTATAAATCTTTGTAGCCTTGTAGTCAATTAAATTTTCTAAAAATAATATTCATCAAAGGTATATATATATATAATTAGTAATATTTCGAGCCAAAATGAGCCGACACGAACAATGTGTCTGGCTCGTTAATTTAGCGAACGAGCCGAACAAGAGCTTCTTAATGAGAAGAACATGAGCTGTTCACGAACAACGAACCGTTTTGACAGCCCTAATGAATTACAATCATCCTCTTTTATGGAGTAGAAATTTTGAGGGGTTAAAATATTATATTTAAAATTTTGAAGGGTTAAAATGTTAAGTAAAAACCTCAGAATAAATTTAAAGTCTTGAAATCTAATTTATTTATGCTCAAAAGCGCGCTAAATTCAAAAAAAATCAAACCCGACCCTAACAAATTGATCGGGCGCATTTACATCGCAGCTGGGAGCCGAATTTGTGGGCACATTCATCCTCATCNTCGGCTCGTTAATTTAGCAAACGAGCCGAACACGAGCTTCTTAACGAGCAGAAAATGAGCTGTTCGCGAACGACGAGCCATTTTGCAGCCCTGATGAATTACAATCATCCTGTTTTATGGAGTGGAAATTTTGAGGGGTTAAAATATTATATTTAAAATTTTGAAGGGTTAAAATGTTAAGTAAAAACCTCAGAATAAATTTAAAGTCTTGAAATCTAATTTTATTTATGCTCAAAAGCGCGCTAAATTCAAAAAAATCAAACCCAACCCTAACAAATTGATCGGGCGCATTTACATCGCAGCTGGGAGCCGAATTTGTGGGCACATTCATCCTCATCNATAAATCTAATTTTATTTATGCTCAAAAGCGCGCTAAATTCAAAAAAATCAAACCCAACCCAAACAAATTGATCGGGCGCATTTACATCGCAGCTGGGAGCCGAATTTGTGGGCACATTCATCCTCATCTTCTTCGCCACCGCCGCCCCAATCGTGAACCAAAAATACGACGGAGCAGAAACCCTAATCGGCAATGCGGGCTGCGCCGGTCTGGCCGTCATGATCGTGATCCTCTCCACCGGCCACATCTCCGGCGCACATCTCAACCCCTCTCTCACCCTCGCCTTCGCCGTCCTCCGCCACTTTCCCTGGATTCAAGTTCCGGCCTACATCGCCGCGCAGGTCACCGCCTCCATCTGCGCCTCCTTTGCTCTGAAAGGGATCTTCCATCCTTACCTCGCCGGCGGAGTTACGGTGCCTTCTGTAACCGTGAGTACGGTTCAGGCTTTCTTTATCGAGTTTGTCATTAGCTTCAATCTGCTCTTTGTGGTCACGGCGGTGGCGAAGGATACTCGAGCGGTCAGTCTATATCTCTTTCTCTTTTTCTCTGTTTGTGTTTCTGTTTGATTGTTATGTGATTAATTAGCTTAATGACGGGTTTTGTTGCTGTTAATTAGGTGGGAGAGNCATATCTCTTTCTCTTTTGCTCTGTTTGTTTCTGTTTGATTGTTATGTGATTAATTAGCTTAATGACGGGTTTTGTTGCTGTTAATTAGGTGGGAGAGNCTCTCTTTTGCTCTGTTTGTGTTTCTGTTTGATTGTTATGTGATTATTTAGCTTAATGACGGGTTTTGTTGCTGTTAATTAGGTGGGAGAGCTTGCGGGGATAGCGGTGGGGGCCACTGTGATGCTTAACATATTGGTGGCTGGGTTAGTATTTTATTAATAATATCAGCGGTTTTATTTAATTTTTATTTTATTTTATTGGTGTTAGATATAATATATAATTGCATTTAAATTATGAGGTATGTATGTAAAAGTATAGGTAATTTATGAATATTAATTTATTTAAAATGTAAGGAACTTTTATTTGATAAAGAAGAAGACACTTTTACATTGAAAAGACANAAAATGCATTTAAATTATGATAATTTATAAATATTAATTTATTTAAAATGTAAGGAACTTTTATTTGATAAAGAAGAAGACACTTTTACATTGAAAAGACAGGTGTGAATATGGTGTTACGGAGTTGAAAATTGCATTAAGGATTGGACTAATTATTAGATTCAATGCCACTGACCGATGGAAGGCCGACCACGTCTCAACTTGACATATCACGGTTCAATAATTGCAAAGATGATCGATGCATTGCATTTATCATAAGAAAATTCACATCAAAAAGGTATTTTTTTTATAATTAATATGCTCTATTCTGTCATGTCAAAAAATTCTCTATGAATTTTTCTCCCCTCAAAATGAAAAAAATCTTTTTGATTGGAGTGAGGCTTCGTTTGAGAAGATGACGAACCAACTTTGTGTTTGGATCGAAACTACACCAATGGACGGGGCTCGAAACTAAGCCTGAATCAATAAATTTCTAGCTTAGGGTTTAGGGTTGTGTATATAATGAGATTCATTTTTTGCATTATTATATATGATAATTGAAATATAATGTTATAAATATGTTGAAATGAATTAGAATATAGCTAGGCGAACATCATTGTCAACTCTTGTGCCAAATATATATACATATTTTTTTAAAGTTGTAGGATTTTATATTGATGATGTGTCTGGTCTTTAATGAAATGTTATCCTTGCAATTTTAGATTGAAGCTTACGATAGCATGTGAATTGGGCACGATATACCGTCTAGGTGCTTTGTATTTATGTCTTGTTTTATAATCACTACCTTTTAATCGAATGTTTATAGTTCAATTACAGATCAGGTTGCATGCAAAATAGAAAATCTCCCCTTTTTCGTAAGTATTTTAAATTACATAGAAAACCATTCCCCATTAAATGAATTTTCTTTTTAGTTCAATTTTCTTATACTATATATCAGAAAAATTTTAGCATTTTAAATTATTTTGCAATCTTATTTACATTATATATATATATATATATATATANTCAACGTGCCAGAATAAATGGGTCATACTTTACATATCTTCTGTTCATCTTAATTTTGGTAATATCATACAAGTCGAGTGTTCGGGTTCCTCGATTAGGAACGTGATCAAACCACTCACGGTTGAACATGTATACACTACATTTGACATAGCCCATATATTGCAATTGAACCCTCTATACAACCATGCAACATACATCATAATATACAAACATGATCATCCAAACAAAAGTACAAACATATTTATGGTTAATGGCTAAACTATACAGGATTGAAATTGTTGAATAACCGTCTATGTAAGAGATTTTCAAGAAAATGAATGAATTTCTTGTTTATACATTGTGTATATGCTTGTAAGGTTGATATTGTTTCTCTCTTAGAAGCCAATATATCCCATGAGTTTCTATTAGATCTATTTCCCTAAAGAATTGCTTGTTTCCTTCATGTCAAAGCACCTATCATAATTTCTCCCAGCCCCTGAAGGGGGAATCAAAAAACCTTACATTTCTATTGTTAGGCCACCAACAATTCATTCATGATATAATGAATAACAAAGTTGAATTTCATTGTACTGGCGGATCTTAATCTACCTTACTAAATCTTGATATATAATTTTTTAATGACTATTTATTGATTTTTCTAATAAGAATGATTCATTGCTCAAATAAGGAATATCATGGCACAAGAGAAAATGCCATTTAAAATAAAACCTAGGTGTTATTGATAGACAGAAGGACGAGTTAAACATTTAGTGATTAAAGCTATATGTATATATATATCACCTTTTTATATATATATATATATATATATATGTATATATGTAGATACATACATTTTTATGTGTGTGTGTGTGCATGTGAGTTCATGTGAGTATAATGAATTGACATACAAATATTGAAAAAGTAATAGATTAGTGATGACTGATTGAAAGTTCAAAGGTTCTTTGTTTTTTCTGAATCTCATTGAGCTAAGATCATTCAAGCACGAGTTAATATGATTTTTATATTAAAAATTGGAATTAATGAGAAGCTTTTGTAAAGTCTATGATGAACAAAATATGTCATAGAAATACAAAATTCTATTAAAAATTTTATTTTTGTTACCTGACAAATATCGAAAATATTATGTTGTAATTTTCTTTTGGGAGGACACAATACTCCTAAAAACCTTACAACTATAAAATATTTAGGGCTTTTGATTTTGTCAAAACAAAGATCACAAAAATGCTTCAAATGGAGACTGGTTTGATACATATATTTTTCACAGAAAAAAGTGATATTTTGATCAATTAAGCATATTAGAACCCATTTTTTTTTCTTTTTTAAAGAATATGTTTTCACCTTTTTCTCTTATACATAAGAAACAATAATAGTTTAAAGNGGCTGATATAGCACTCATGCTGTACAACTGAAGAGTGCAATCCCACGCACGTGTGTGTAATAATAAGTAATTATATTGTAATAATTATAACTACCTTCCTCGTGCTACTTTGAGTTGGGCCTGTTTGGGCGATGTGATATGTTCTGGTCCGTAAATGCTTTGGTGTTGCGAGAGAAGTGGTTGTATGTGTGTGTTTGTTTGTGTTTGTCGTGAGTTGTGGAAGAATAAAGCGTGGGATATATATATGAAGGATTATGTAATGAAAGTTGTGTGACGTCATGCTTGCCTTGTCAAACATGGAGAAAATGTTGCAGAGTCCTACGTCCCAGCTTTAATATTAATTTGATAAGTGGCCCCCATCTGATCCGACATGACCCTACATGAATTTTTAAGAACATCTTAATAAACATTGAGCAGACAATGAAACATCAATTCGTCGCCCGAAACCCTAGAAGAAGAAACAGTCATAAAGATGGAGAAGATGCGCAATACTGGCATGAATGAAGATTGGTAGGTTTATAACATGCATCAATATAGTACTTGTTAAGATGTTTAGTGTTATCTTTGGAAGATAAAGTCTGCATTTTTTTTGGAAAGATTTCACTGATTTTTTGAAAGGTTGTTTTTCAGATAGGAAAATGACTGATTAGCATTGGTCATTTCTGACGTTATGATAAATTAGCGCAGTTTCTTTCTTTTTTTTTTTTTTTTTTTTTTTTTTTTTTTTTTTTTTTTTTTTTTNTTTTTTTTTTTTTTTTGAGGTTAAAAAGGATGTCAGTAATTGATTTTACGTCGGCCTTAGTAAACGATTTTAATTTGCGTCCGAATTAGAGTAAAAAACATCTGCCACTAAAAAATTCCATCGAACAAACGAACGACACTGGTTTGATGGCACAATAGTATCATATATGTCAAACACTAATTAGCGTCAAACATGGTCAACAATGATTAGCGCCCGCCATGTCTGGCGTTAATTAGCGTTGATCTGTTTGGACGCTATTGCGTCGATTTAGCGGCTGCATGTATCGAATGCTGATTGTTGGCTTTTGTGTCGGAATATTTCGACGCTAATCCGACGCGAACTTGCTAGAAAAAAAATAATAAAACAATTACATTTCCACATAGCTGGACATAACAAACATAATCTACATAATAGAATATTTATTTATCATCGTAATTCATAAAAGAAATGTCCAACCTATCTAAAATGATATCAAATTAGATTAATTATAGACAAATTAAAGTGTTCAAAATTCATAACACCAAAAACTGAAAGTTTGCACAATGCATAAAAGAAAAAAATCATAAAGTTAGCCCCTATGTCGTGGGAACATCATCAAACAGAGAAAAAAAATATAATCTTTCTCCGCATCATCATCATGCTCCTCCCTCTCATCCTCCTCGATTGGACAAATATGTTGATTGCTTCGATGATCAAAACTCTACATCAGGCATGCTAGATTTTCTGCAACGAGTTGCTGGCCTTCACACACTTGTCAGCGATATTCAATTATCATCATCACTCACCTGACATGCTCCTAATGTCGAGCCTATAACAAGCTAGGGGCACCCACTACTGCAAGGGAACGCTTGGCCTCAAACGCCACTCTCTTTGCTCTAAGGTTGTACACTCTCCCCTTCTTCTTCACCTTTGTCTGAGTTTAAAACTCAAAATTGGACTGAATAGTGGTAGACTAACTACCACTGCTAGCAGACGGTGACACCTGGCTAGCCATTTATTTTTGTATCCCCCCTCATTCATAACAAAATTCAAAGCATTTTAAATTTTAATTGACATATTAATGAAATTAATTTTTTAAAACTTACATTGACACGCCGAGAGTGATCAGATACCTACTATTGTTTGACCGCACTCTGATATGTGGCAACTCTGCGGAGGATGGCTCTCTGTTAAGCTCCTTGGCATGTGTACATGACCAGATAAATAATTACATTATTATGTAAGTATTTGAATTTTGACATAATCTTACCAGCCTCCGATAGTGCTACGTGTGGGGGATCAAATCTCCAATATGGAGTGCGGCCCCTATAGCTTCCTTTGTCGTTCAGTTCTATTGATTTGTTTTTCTCTTCCTCCGGCACTCCAAAGAGGCTCATGCTCGATTTAACTTAGCTTAGACTTCTTCCCCATCCCACGAGATACACTGCCCCTTCTAACTCTCTGTCATGAACATACCTCTGAGCCTATACCTGACACGAACCTTTTATCTGCCGGATCTGTTGGTGATGTTATGCCAATAAATAAAATGACATCATCATATTATAATGTATGTAAGCTTCATTATTAGATTAAAAAAGGGTAGAAATTAATCTTATAATTCAAATTTAAATATGATACATCAAACTCCCTAAAATACATATCCCGTGTAACCATCGGTATTTGCTTCCAGGAGAGATATGACTGATCATACCTGCTCTAAATAATCTCCATGGTATCTGCATCACGGGTGACCTGGAGGAGTAGAACCTGCGAATGAAACATTAGATAAATTATAAAATGAAATGAAAAATGAAAATTACTATACTGCAAAAAAGAATGTTGATGTATAAGTCACCTTATGGCTCAATATAGACTCTGTTGGCGATGTCAGCTATCTCAAGTGCTGGAGTTGAGGGGCCTGGCTTGTCATATGAGGATGCTCGATGGAAATAAGGTGGAGTGGGAGGTGGTTATTGCGAGGGACTTGGTGGGGGAGGAGGGGCAAGAGAAGGGGCCATCAAATTAGCTGCACGAGTATTGTACATGTCAACGCCATAGACAACCTTCTTCAACCTTTGATACGTGTTCGCCAAAGTCCCCTGAACGCAAGGTTTCTCGAGAAGCTGAGAACTTGCCATCTATAACAGGAAAAAAATTATAATTAATAAGCAAAATTAGTATATAATATAAGACATAAAAATAAAAGCAAAAAAGTGAAAGATCTCATGACTAAGTATAAAATCAAGAAAATTAAGCAAGAAAACTACAATGCAAGAGTAAAAGAAAAAAGGTGCAGAAACTAATCATCTAAGTATACGTACCATTTTTTAGTCCATTTCATTTGATGATTCAGATGTTGAAGAACTTAAAATTTCTTTCTCAATTTCATCATCATTTTCATCCATATGTAGAGGAACTTCTTCATGAATCCCTTTGGTATCCTCCAGGGGAAACTCCTCATTGATTGAGCTAAGATGAATATGAAAATCAGACATAACTAACTCTTGGTGAATGTGCTCGATAACATTTTGTATCTCAACAATTTTTTGTGATCTATTCTTCAATACAACATCCTAATCAAGTTTATCCCTTACTCGGCCAGGATATCGAAGACAATATACCCGACTGACCCAACGTGCCAGAATAAATGGGTCATATTTTACATATCTTTTGTTCATCTTAATTTTGGTGATATCATACGAGTCGAGTCTCTGAGTTCCTCGATTAGAAACGGGATCAAACCACTCACTGTTGAACATGTATACACTACGTTTGACAGCTGAACCCTTTCTACAACTAGGCGACATACATCATAGTGTACATACATGATCATCCAAACAAAAGTACAAACATATTTATAATGACTAAACTATACATGATTGAAATTGTTGAATAACCATCTATTTAAGAGATTTTCAAGAAAATGGATGAATTCCTTGTTTATACATTGTGTATATGCTTGTAAGGTTGATATTGTTTCTCTCTTAGAAGCCAAATTATCCCATGAGTTTCTATTAGATCTATTTCCCTAAAGAATTGCTTGTTTCCTTCATGTCAAAGCACCTATCATAATTTCTCCCAGCCCCCAAAGTGGGAATACAAAAACCTTACATTGCTATTGTTAGGCCACCAACAATTCATTCATGATAGAATGAATGACAAAGTTGAATTTCATTGTATTGGTGAAGCTTAATCTACCTTACTAAATCTTGATATACAAATTTTTAATGATTATTTATTGATTTTTCTAATAAGAATGATTCATTGCTCAAATAATGAATATCTTGGCACAAGAGAAAATGCCATTTAAAAATAAAACACAGGTGTTATTGATAGGCAGAAGGACGAGTTAAACATTTAGTGATTAAAGTTACATATATATCACCTTTATATATGTACGTATATATTTAGATACATACATTTTTATGTGTGTGTGTGGGTATGTGAGTTCATGTAAGTATAATGGATTGACACACAAATATTGAAAAAGAAATAGATTAGTGATGAATGAGTGAAAGTTTGAAGGTTCTTTGTTTTTTCTGAATCTCGTTGTGTTAAGATCATTCAAGCACGAGTTATTATGATTTTTATATTAAAAATTGAAATTAATGAGAAGCTTTTGTAAAGTCTATGATGAACAAAATGTCATAGAAATACAAAATTCTATTTAAAATTTTATTTTTGTTACCCGATAAATATTGAAAATAATATGTTGTATTTTTCTTTTGGGAGGACGCGATACTCCTAAAAACCTTACAACTATAAAATATTTAGGGCTTTTGATTTTGTCACACCAAAGATCACAAAAATGCTTCAAATGGAAACTGGTTTGATAAATATATTTTTCACATAAAAAAGTGATAATTTTGATCATTTAAGCATATTAGAACCTATTTTTTTTCTTTTTTAAAAAATATGTTTTCACCTTTTTCTTTTCTACATAAGAAACAATAATAGTTCAAAGGAAACTGAAGTTGCTAACAAAGAAAGCTTTAGAGTTCAGTTGTTTTGATTCCACAACATATCCTATGATAGCCATCAGAGTAGATTAGTTTTCAGCCTGGTTAGCCTAATTCCAAGGAGAATTAGTCACCTAATACACTTAAAATAAATATAAAAGAAATAGAAAATCACAAAAAAATGGAAATTAAAACTAGCTTCTCTCATCAGATAAGCCATCACATTCACATTCATCATCATCATCGTCATCATCATCATCGTCCTCTTCACAATCATCATCATCATCATCCTCATCCTCTTCTTCACAATCATCATCGTCATCATCGTCATCATCTTCACAGTCTTCCTCCTCCTCATCATCATCATCTTCACACTCACATTCATCATCATCATCATCTTCTTCTTCACAATCATCATCGTCGTCATCATCATCATCTTCACAGTCATCATCCTCCAGAATATAGGGACATCCATACTTGGTACTGAAAACTAGAAGATTGCAACAATTAATCTGCAGCAAGTACATAAGTATTAATCAGGAAAAAAAAAGACAATTTAATGGAAATGTATACTCGCAAATTTCAATATGCATTTACTAAAAGCTCTGCACCTTCTAAACAGTTATAAGAAACAAACTAATATTTTCCTTTGGCTAACAATGGAAGAAGACTGAATACCTTGCAAAAAATCTTTGAAGCTTTCTGCAATCGATTACTCTGTGTTGGAAAATGCAGGGCAAAAAAAGGCGGCTTCATCGTCCCGCTTGGTTCCACCCTTCTTGACCAAACTGTAGAAAACAGAGTTCCATGAAAGAAAGTTGCAGCCTGTGAAACCACCATGAGAGGCCACCTATAAGAACTTCAAAATCTCTGCTTGCTGATTCTGAAGAAAAACATATACGGAGAAAGTAAAGATAATCCAATGCGTATTATTAATTCTGCGTTAATAATGCATTGGGAGACATTATTTTAGATGAATTATTTTATCAGAGAGGTGGTGAAGAAGAAGAAGAGCCGTTTGATGATTCTGGCAACTGAGAAGATGGCCCTTGTTTCAACTTCACGAATTGGCATCTCATGCCATGATTGAAGTCTCTGCAGGTATTCTATATTTTTAATTTATAATACGAGAAGAACGGGAGGAGAGTGAGAGACTTCAGTTTGCCCTGCACGATTTAAACGCGAGTAGTGGGATATTGTGGAATTAATTTTTGAAAAAGATGGCTATGGCTGTTAATTTTATTAGAAAATTGGATATTTTCTTTGGGACATTTAAAATCATATGTTGGATCCTAATTTGTCTGTAAATCACTCCCAAACAATACAACGTAAGACATGAGAAAATGAGAGAGACAATGATAAGTGCACAGTAAAGAATTGTATTTTGAATTGTTGATTAGCGCATCATTTCCAATAAAATGATCACTCTATTTATAAAAGAAAAGTGTACAATATATGAAGTTACATATTTGTTCTTTCTTTATTGGGGGTGTTACAAAATAGTTTAGTTTTTTTATAAAAAGAGCAACTCATGGCTCCCTACATATTAATATAAAAAAGGTTACAAAAGGAGGGAGGGAAAAACGATCCCCATCTAAAAGCAAAAAAAATACATTAAAGTTCTAGGGGTTCCTCTTTCCACATATATAGACATTCAATTTGACCACATATCGACTCGATTGACTGGAGTTAATCGGTCCTGGTTCAGCAAGGCCTGCTCCTTGGCCTTCACTGAATCGAGGTTGTTGGTTAGTCTTTGATGGTCTTCGGGTCAGCTAGACTCAACTCGATAGGTTTGCCTTTATCGATGGGCTATGCTAGTCTGGTTGCCACTTGTTGATCTCCATGTAAGGAACTTTTGTCGACAGAGCAATGTTAGGCAATCGAGCAGAGGGTGAATCACCATAATCTGACATGTAACTTGCTCACCGACAAGGCGATCTTTCAGGGATGCTCCGTGTAGTTGTGAGATAACTGTTATATTCTTCCCTCGAATCGGGTTATGGCAAGAGGCAGATCGATGTATCGGCTTGGCTCGATAGGCCTTAGTCCTTGGTTTGGATGGAATTCACTAAGGGCCCGTTTGGAACCCCATTTTATGGCTTTTACATTATGGAATCATAAAAGTCTCGTTTGGTAACCCATTTATTTTGCATGCTTCGTTGGTTGAGGGCCACATCAGGTCAAATGTCGAAACAGAAGGGGGACAACATGTTACGCTACTTAAGCTCCATTGCAAGGTGCAACTAACGTCCTTACCCCTTCGAATTTTCGGTAATCCCACTCCTTATCCTCGCATATACCATAACCACTGTTCTCCTTTGTCAGATGTATCCTTAAGGCTGAAACCTGGTTCTGCTAAGCCCCCTCTGTTCGACTTTGTCGATTTGTAACAACCTTCCGATGAAGTTTTCTCCTTTATGTTTTTTTTTTTTTTTTTTTTTTTTTTTTTTTTTTTTTTTTTTTTTTTTTTTTTTTTTTTTTTTTTTTTTTTTTTTTTTTTTTTTTTTTTTTTTTTNGCATACCTCTGTGTTTCTTTTTTCTTATGTGGAATTTTTTGTGTTCTTGATATGACATGTATCCATTGAAATTTGATGGTTAAATAGCTTGCTCTTTCCCATACATATGTGTAGTGAGCAATTTGTGGGGAGATTTATGAGCACCTAATTGTCTTTTCTTCTGGTATTGCATATGATTTGATGCAAAGTAGAAGTTTGCAAGATAGATTAGTTAGCATCATCTATACTAATCCTGATCAAGTAGTAGAAACTTTGGAATGGAAAATATATGAGCATTATATATCTGTTTTTTTAAGAATTCTTTGTGGTCATGTTCTATATATGCTTGCACTCATGTTTGTAAGTTGATTTGCTTGCACTTACCTCATATACAAATTTGATTATCAT
>JXCR01117145.1:12115-39640 GCA_002079205.1 Phalaenopsis hybrid cultivar
ATATATATATATATGATTGACATTAATATATGTATAAAGGTGCTAACTTATCTCTTGTTAAATGTCAAAACGATTATACAAAAAATTTTTAGGATAATAAATTTTGTGCCGATTAAATTTATTAAACTATAAAATTTTAGATTAATTCTTCATTAGAAATGTGATAAACGAGGTATACAAATTAATAATAATTAAAATAATTATAATAGTAATAACTGAAAAAATTATTACAACATCAGCGTGCAATATCATTTATTAATAATTTTAATGATTTTAATTTACCTTTCTTGTAAAATATGAGAATTTGAGAGAGTATATTTTAATTGTAAATGGACAAAATAGCAATTTTTATTCTTGCTGAACAAAAATTAGAATTATTAAGAAAATCTGTAGAGCCGAAATTGAGTATTATGATTTCATTGTCTAAAGCATTTTTTGCAGCTTGTACTCGAAAAGCTTTTATGTTTCAGGCCAAGGCCCAGGCCCATTAAATTTTGTATTAAGTAGCAAGGAAATAGCAGTGAAGCTACTATGGTCAGTATTACAAATTTTTTCATGCTTTAAAAGTTCCTGATAGTCTTAAGGCCCATTTGGGCAGCTTATAAGTGCGGGCGGCATTTTCAAAACGCCGCCGTACTGTTTAGTTCGCACGTTTCGCTAGCTTATCCGAAGCCACGTTTGAGTTTTTACACTAAACGCAGGCCGCGGGCCGAACCCTGCGCTTCGCCCGCGGGCTGCGTTTAAGGATAAACAACTTATCCTGAAACGCACAAGCTACCCCAAACTCACCCTTAGGCTCCGTTTGGGGCGGTGGTTGGCCGGCGGCGCGTTGGAGTGCCGCTATTAATTACTGTTTAGTGCTGCGGGGGATACGCGACGCTGTGCGTTTTAGGTAAAAAGCGGACTGTGAGACCTCGACATTTTTACGTTAGTGTCATTTTTCTCGTCCACCTCAAGGCCATCAGCAATGATGGAGATGAGGTGACTCGAGCTGCTCCTTTGACAATGAAAGCTACATGGGTTGTGGGTCCCACTCCAACTTTGCCGGTGGAGAGCAATCGAGTGAAACCACTTGGACTAGCGACTACCTTCCTGGCGGGAGTTTTGAAAATGTGGAGGAGATCCTCGTTGATTATGCAATCTCTTTAGAGCACTAAAGCTTCAAATCCGATAGCAATCGCAGTATAATTCAGTTTCTTCGTCGTTCGTGGCGCCCGAATCCAACAAAGTTGTCTATGGAGCGGAGGGGAATGGTGGGGATCTATGCATCCCATGGGCCTATTCTTCTGAAGGAGATGAAGGAAAAATGGTTTCGGCTACGGCAGTTGCGCCGGTGAGAAGTGTTTCTGTTACAGATCTGCTATTTTTTATGCTTAATTGTTAGGGAGCTTGTTTGGAATGGTGCCAATTTTCTTTTCCTATCATGGTCAGCTGAAGCAAGAATTCTATATGTTATGTTATGGATCTAAACATACACTGGTTCTCTTATGACAAATTGTTTATCCAAAAATAGGATATAATAATAAACACGACCCAGAAATTGATTCTACAAATGTTGTTTGTTGATGTGAATAAAAGCTAGACACATGATTTTCTTATTTTTTCCAGGTTTTCCTCATAAAAATTAAGGTTTCTTCTCTCGCTTACTTCTCTTTAATTAATTGAGTATGTGATGAGTATACGAGCAAGACTAATACGATATTTCATAATTATTCTACCACCGCACGCACCAATCCCTTACAAAAATGATCTTTTGAATAGAACATATTTAGTATGGCTCTTACATTGTTCGAATAAAATTGGGAGTAGATTCTCAGTTTTCTCTATATTCCAATCTGATATGCCAAGCAAAGTGCTCAAGTTTGCCCAAGATAAGCCTAAACAAACTGACATAAAATAATATTTGGTTGAATGATAATTTATAATCAGGAAACGCCCATTTGACCTGTATGTAATATATTTAATTTATCTTTTTAATTATATAAACTATATATTATATTATCTGGCAATCACTCAAAATCATATAAAAGTTCATCAAAGTTGAAAATAATAGTATCACATTCATTGCCATAATTGTCCAAATAAATATATCACAATTATTACTACTGCATAAAATAATACTACGACTTAGGAAGTGTTTGGGGTAGCTTGTAATTATCTAGATAAGCCGCTTATCTGGAAACACGGGTCGTGTGATTGAACCTGCGCTTCACATTTAATGTAAAAAACCAACTGTGTTTTCTGATAAGCTGCCCGAAACGAAGCTTTAGATGATCACAATGTTAGAATCAGAGAATAGTAGAATAACTATGCAAAAAACTAAATATTCAAGCTAGTGTTGGAACTTAAAATTTCTTTAGGAGATACAATGTAATTATTTAAAAAAAGTTGAGTGACTCTTCTGCTTTTTTATATTGTTTTTGTGTTTTGGTTGACATCTGCAAAGTCAGATGACTCAGATCTATGTCTAATGGGGTCGGGGTTCGTATCATAGCCTTTCACCAATCTTAAAAAAAAAAAAACATATATATATATANAAATGTTTACGTATCTTCATTAACGGGCGGAACTTGGGAATGTCTAGGACGAGCAGTTTTCCTGTCTTGAATTAGTAATTTTCTTTTATATAAATAATAAAATTTAATATATTTTTCATATGCAATTTAGGCAATTTAGTAATTTTGCCTCCTAGATATATTTTTTGTCCAATACTTTAAAAAAAATTAAATATTTGATGATTTTGCCCGCCCTGAAAATAATGCTTGTTCCGCCACTCTTTTCATTCCATCAATATGCTCCAAATAGAACTATTTATAGAATACTAATTCCTTGCTAACTAATCTATTAGCTAACAATCCTTAATAAACTAATACAAGGTATTAAACATATTATATTCTAATTACTCTATTAGATAAACATGAAATCAATATTTAAGAAGTGACATTATTAGTTAGTTTGTCTACGCACCACCATTAACTACTGAAAAAATGTTACATAAAAAATAAAAAAAATAAAAAATAAAAAAAGAGAAAAAAAATATAAGTACACACCAGGAGCTGCAAAATTTTATTACCACCATCAGGGTTTCCGAAGCTCCTAAATGTTCCCAAAGCACACATATTTGATCTGCAGCCAACGATGAAAAGTGTCATACATTGGAGTATTTTCATAATAAAAAATCAATCTAGCAATATTTGGGTTGGCAATTACATATGGACCACCCGAAACATTGATATTTACAAATTAATCAACCAATACACGTGTCACGATCCAACCATTGAGAATTTGATAAAAATGAAAAATATGGTTTGGTGTATACCATCAATTTCGATGTTTGAGTGAGAATTTGAAAAATGGTGGTAGATTTGTAAATAGCATGTTTCGGGTGGTCTCTATGCAAATGCCAAAAAAGACTTACCTCCAAATACTCATCAATGCCATATTTGGAGCCTTCTCGTCCAAGGCCGGACTGCTTGACCCCACCAAAAGGTGCAACCTATGAAACAGAAAAAAGTAATATTTATGGAATTTTAACGGCGACCATATAAAATATTAAATTTTAATTCCAATCATTTACCTCAGTTGATATTAATCCTTCATTAATTCCAACAAGTCCATATTCAAGTGCTTCAGATACACGCCATGAACGGGGTATGCTTTGAGTAAATAAGTAAGCAGCCAACCCTGAAAAAATGCAAAAACAGATATTACAAACACAGCCAAATCGAAGGCGATAATTTGCATGCAAATTTCATAGTTTGGGGAGCAAATAAGAACTTTCAACATTAAAAGAAGAAAAAAAAAGGTCATCAAAATCAAATCCATAAATGAAAAGTTTTGATAGTCCTTACGATCACCATCAATATCAATATGATGAAGAAAGTCAGTCATCATCATCATTATCATCAAAAAATATATATAAACACACTTTAAATTCCATATTTACATGCATAGCACTTTAGTGTCGTAAATTTATAGTAAGAAAAGGTATATTTCACTTTAAAAAAAAATAATAGTGTTATTTTTTATGTGATATTAATAAATTTGAGTGCTACATATGTATAAATGGAAGTTTAGGGGTGAGACATGTAAATACATAAGAATTGTGAGCTATGTATGAAAATGCCCCTTTTATGCAAAAACCATGTTATTATCATTCTCATACAAACAATAAATAAAAATATTTTCATTAATATCATTCCAAAAAAAAAAGAGGAAAGATTGTGTTAATTTCACCTTCAATAATAAGGGAACGATCAAGAAATAAGTCAAGCATCACAAAGTCATACCCTTCTCTCTAAAGCAATACTTTTACTTGAGAACAATGATCTATTTGTGAATGAGTTGTAAAGCCATGAAGACGCAAGATGGAAATGGGTCAAGCTTTTATAGATACATAACACGAGGAAAGATTATTCGAGAGTACCGAATCATTTTGCCACATTTTTAGTGTTTCTTTCTGATCGCATCCATTGCTTTGCGAAAAATATAGAGAAGCAGATAAGAGAGCTGAGCTATATTTTAAAAAAGATTTACATACATACCAGATAATTCTTATGTATTTGCATATCTAAAACCCAAAGTTTGATATTTACATGTATGACAACTTGGGTGTCATAAAACTATGCATGAAAATGTGTATTTCACCTTCAAAAAGGTAATGATAGTAGTATTATTGATGTAATGTTAAAGATTTGAGTAATATGCATGTTAATATGAATGTTTAGGCGTTAGATATGTAAATATATAAGAATTAATTATATGCTCACAAAAATCTTAAAGAGTACCTGCATTTGTGTCATTAGCTATGCTAATAGCCTCTTCTTCAGTTTTAAAACGCAAAAGAGAAGCAACCGGACCAAATATCTCCTCCCTGCAAAGAATAAAATTGAGATCTGAGAAATTATGAAATTATTAAACAGGAAATAACTTTTGTGAAAACATTAACTCAGAATATTATATTTTACATTCAGAACACTTGCTTTGTGAATTCTTTTTTGTTTCACCTTTTCACAAGGGTGTATTATAGGGTGCTGAGAAATTAGGGTGAAAAAAAATAGGAATCAGCACAAATCCAGAAGAGCACACAAAGATTTAAAGAGGTTCGACAAAGATGCCTACGTCCTCGGGAGCAGAGCGACAACTATCTTTCAATATTCAAAAAAGAATACATAATACAAAATTCAGCTCACATATAGTTACAGAGGTGACATATATATAACCCTATAGTATAATATGTAATTACTTAAATTACCCCTAAACCAAACCGCAAAGTGTTACCCCCGCACCCCCAACCCACATGATGAAACTCCCCCGATTGGACAAATCCTTCCGCTCCGCTCCGCTCCGCTCCGCTCCGCTCGTGGGCTCCACTTCGCTCCAGTATCTGTCTCATTTATGGTATATATGCCAACAAATCTCCATCTTGACGAATATCCAGCCCCTTCGGAGAAATACATATACCCAGCAAATCTCCACCTAGATGAATATCCAACCCCTCAGGAGAAAATACATCATGGAGCTTCTTATGCACCAGAGTAGGTTGAGCCACCACGCTTCCGCTGCACCCTCGCTCCCCCAACCAACTAAATTCCAGGAGACACTCCTCTTCAATTCCAAGAGACATCTCTTCATTCCAAGAGACTCCAAATTTCGGTATTATGAGTCATACCAAACAAATCTCACATTGACAAATATTCAGTCCCTTAGGAGAAATACATATACCTAACCAATCTCCACCTTGGCGAATATTCAAGCCCTTATGAGAAAATACATCATAGAATTCTTTTTTAAATAATCCCTTAATTAAGATTTCTTTAATTAAGTTTTCCAAAAAAAAAAAACTCCCTTAATTAAAGTTTTCTTAATTAAACTTTCTGAAAAATCATTTTTCTTAAACTTCCAAGAAAAGCTCTGAATCTGCTTTCCAGAAAAGCTCATTTTTCCTTCTAGAAAAGCTCCGTTTTCCTTCTCAGAAAAACTCCGCCTCCGCTTTCATTCAAGAAATCTTTCTCTTCTTGAGTGAAGCAGCAGATTCCCTTTCCTTGTCTTTCCTGCGTCCTGGAAAATCTTCGCGTGCAACAAGATTTTTCTGGTTAATAGGAGGAAATTTCCTTTATTACCTCTAGAGAAATCTGAAAAATATCCCATCCAAATTTCTTCTCCGCAGCAAATGAATAAAATCAGAACTTATTTCCTTCCAGTTTTCTTCTCCTCCTCCCGCAAAGGAATAAAATCAAAACTTTCAATTTTCGCCTCCGCTCCAGGCTGACATCGAACCTTTCTTTTCTGCCTATAGCGACTTTTCTTGGCGCCGAAACCTCTTGTCGAACCGAAGCCCGTCCTAACAATCGAAGCCAAGCCGCGATGCCTTTGTCGTGATCGCGAACGCTGCGATTCCTCTGTCGATCTTGCTGACACCTTCCTGCGCCTCTGTCGATCTCGCTGAAGCCTTCCTGCGCCAATTCCTCCGAAGCTTTGCTGAACTCCTACTGTCTGCGCGCTCTTGGTGTCGCACTTGAAGTCTTCACGGAAAAGCTCTCGTCTTCCTGACGAACCGTCTGAAGCCCTCTTCGTCTTGGAACTTCCTCTGCGTCGAAATTCGAACTGTCGCGAACCTTGCCGAAATCCTTCCCTAGCCGCTAATCTCCTTTGCCAAAATCTTTTTTATACCTGCGCCGCCCAAATTTTTCTTCTTTGCCCTCGAGCCTCGCTCTGATACCACTTGTTGAGAAATTAGGGCGAAGAAAAACTAGTAATCGACATAAATCTAGAAGAACACACAGAGATTTACGAGGTTCGACAAAGATGTCTACATCCTTGGGAGCAGAGCGGCGACTTCCTTTTCAATATTCAATAGACATCTCTTCATTTCAAGAGAGTCCAGATTCCGGTATTATGAGTCATACCTAACACAGGGCATAAGGAAGCAATGGCTGATAATATAATAACCAAGGTACAAGTAAAAAATTACCCCAAATAAATTATACTTAAAATTTCAATTTTCTCATTCCATTGCATTCTACTTTTAAAAATAATCATTTTAATATATAGAATTACATGAAGGTTTTCAAAGATGAAGGAGTTTTTGAATTATTTTTGGATTTTGATTAATTTTTCCAAAGGCTTTTATTTAATAATAATGTTCACAGATTTAAGTGGAATTTCGGTTTTCCACTGATCTTTACAGCTGATAAAAATTTTAAGAGCTGTGATAAATTAAATATTATATATATCTATATTTATTGAAAAGCTAAGAAATTAAACAGTTTATCTTACCCAGCCCTCAGACAAATAGAGAACAACCAGGAAAGGAAAAGAGGAAACGGGGTGGAAATAGAAAGAGAAGAAGGAGAAGAGGAGGAGAGGGAAGAAGAAAAAGAAGGAAAAGAAGGAAGAAAAACTGGTAAAGTGAGAGATTTGATTTTTGAATTAAAAGTAGATTTTGGTTTTATTTTTTTTCCCTGACATTGAATTCTAATCAGGGTTGTAAATTTATAAGCATGCGTAATTGTAAATTCTAAAACAGCGGATGAATTCTTCTCAATTTCTTGTTTTTGTACTTATATGTATAATAAACTAATCTTTGAAATACATTGTAAAATTTTCCTATTATGTAATGAATATTTACAGTTTGTTGTTCATGATTAAAGGATCACGTGGAATTTTAGCTTANAAATAATCACAACCTAGAAAAGCAAATGAATAAAGTAAAATGGGTACGAAGTGAAAAAAAAAATGTGAATGATCAAAAAGAGCTATGGTAACAATTAAGATGAGAAGTTTGACACAAAAAAAAACCTGCATTTTGACAGAATAAAAAAAATTTGAAAAAAGAATTAAGAAACCCTAAAACAGCAACTATAGTGCTATAAATAAAGGGTTCAAAGAAGTAGACTATTGCATAGATGCCCCCCCAATCAAAAAGCACGTATGGAAACTTAAATAATTAAATATAATAAAGCTGAAAAGTTGTCATTTAATTACACGAGTCTAATTCAAACTACTTTAACCATAACACGAGTCTAATTCAAACTACTTTAACCATAACATTATTTAAAGCTAATCATTCCAAGGAAAGAAGTGTAATTTTGAAGGAAATTTTAAGTTTAAAGACTAGTATTTCATTAGTAAATGTTGGAGTGAAAGAATCTGCACTTTATTTTGCTTGAAAAACACAAATTAGGAAGGATTTCACAATATTTAATCAACAAAAAATGAAGACTTTCGATTAAATGAAACTAATAAAATCAGAGCTTTACCTACACACGAGCATTTCATTATTTGNTTGAAGCCATAAGATGTTTTTTTCTTCTAATTAATTAATGCGAGTTGAATAAAATTCAATAATTCTTCCTATCTACGGGAATTGTTGGCAAATGGCTCGTTGTTCTCATGGGTTAATATTAATGAATTTCTGAAACTCATATGGAACATTCGATCATGATGTAGGTTTAATACTAATGGCAACATATGAGAATTTGGTCGTACAGCCAATTATGATGAGTTTGAATGAATTAATTATATATATGAACATATTAATTAAGAGTTCAACATTTGTAAAATTTGTTCCAGATGTTATTTTACTCTACACGTTAAAAAGAAAACTAAAAAATAAAGCAGGAGCTTTTTATTAGGAGGAGGTTATTCTGCGTCGTGTGTCCATGACCTCGTTTAATTATTTGACTGTTGAGTGTAAAAATGAGAGATGTTTTAGAGCACAAGCCAATTTTTAGTATTGGGTGGTTTTATTCTTTATATTTATTGTTATGTATTTATAACAAATTATAATCATCCATAAAATGTTGATTATGCCCTTAATATTATACGAAAACAATGCAAAAATCAAGAAATTTAACAACAATAAAACACAAAAGTTTTACGTGGTTCGGCATTAATTTAATTCGCCTATGTCCACGCGAAGAGACATGTGGTTACAACTTCTATTCTTCTCACCATACACCCCTCATATGCTCCAAGTCTCTTTTATAGAAGAAGACTAGGACATACAAACTAATCAAACCAAATGACAAAATTATCCTTAATTACAAAAAAAAAGGCATACATACAACAAATATTTTGTTGTTGGTGAGCGTTAATTAAATCAAATTACCATACATACCCATGCAAAATTATCCAAAGTACCATTTACTCCCACTTTTCTTGGATTTACTTGCTCAAACAAAAAAAAAGAAATTTTGGCCAAATTTGTTCAGTTTAAGCAATTGGTCGAAAAATAATTTGACACTCACATTAAAACTCTTTGATCTGGTGGCGGTGATGAGTACATTAACCATAATTTTCACACTTTCTTTTACTATATGACATTACTCATCAAAACCTTGGCCTTACACTCAGGAGCAG
Organism: Phalaenopsis hybrid cultivar; assembly: GCA_002079205.1. Taxonomy (NCBI): domain Eukaryota; kingdom Viridiplantae; phylum Streptophyta; class Magnoliopsida; order Asparagales; family Orchidaceae; genus Phalaenopsis; species Phalaenopsis hybrid cultivar. Next base: position 21,479 of record JXCR01117145.1, read on the forward strand.
GATAATATTGTTGAACACAAACATCTTCATCTGCTAGAAACCACTCTTACTTTCCTTTATGAGGCTTCTTTGCCTCATTCATTATGAGTTGACACTATTCTTACCACATGTTATTTGATCAATATAATTCCCTCCAAAATCATCCAATCCAAATCCCAATACCTTCATAATAAACCTCCCACTTATAATCATCAAAGTTTTTTGGATGCCAATGCTTTCTCTGACTTCGTCGCTGCTCTTCACACACACTTTCCCCTTTTTCAAAACAATGTGTTTTCTTAGGATACGCCACTACTCAAAAAATCTATAAATGCCTCGATCCTCACACTTACAAAACCTACATATCCCATCATGTCATCTTCGACGAAACCATATTCTAATATCAACAAACCACATCTCCTACCCCGCTTATTTCCTCGTTTATACCTTAATTACCTCCCCTTCTCTTAGTTCCTACTTCTTCCCCACCCACACCTTTGAGTTTGACCAGCAAATCTCCCATTCCTCTCAATACTTCTTGCCCTCTATCCGTACCCCTACCCTTGTCTCCCCTCACCGAATCTAATCAACCAGATCTCTCCCTCTCTTCCCCTCACTCGGGTCAGGCTAACATTTTTTGATTCCTTCTCCTAGCCTTGTTCTCATCTACCTAATCATCACACACTTACTCGGTTCAACACTGGACATTCAAACCTAGAAAATTATGAATTATACTCATCAATTGTACCCTGCAAATCCTACTTGCTATATCGAAGCTGTCAAACAACATCACTCTCGAAAAGAATTTCAAGCTTCACAAGCTCAAGGTACTTGGGTCTTAGTTCTTCCTTCTTCTGAGCAAAACCTTCTAGGCTATAAACACACTTACAAAACTAACGTCATGCAGATGGTTATGTTATTTGTTACAAAGCTAGGCTTGCCGCTCAACAATTCAAACAACACAATGGCCTTGATTATATTGACACTTTCGAACCTGTTGCAAAAAAGTATACCATTCAAGTTCTCCTCAAATTTACTGTCACCCATAATTGGCCTATTCTTTACTTGGATGTCTCCAATGCATTCCTTCATAGTCACTTAACTGACAATGCATAAGTTGACCTCAAACATCTGAATTTCATTTCTAGTACCGCCGACTACTCTTTATTTTGCTACCATCATAACACCATTCACATTTATCTTTTTATTTATGTTGATGATATTCTATTCACTGGGAATCATTATGATACCATCAACACCATTCTTCACAAACTTCAACAACAATTTAAGAAAAAAAATCTTGGTACCATTACAAACTTCTAGGTCTAACGACTCTTCCCGCATCCACCAGTCTACAACTTCATTAAGCCTCATATGCCAATAAGCTCCTACATACTTCTGGCATGATTAATGTTAAATCTGTTCAAAATCCATCATTCTCAAGTCAAAATAAGTCAACTCTTGATCTCACTCCTTATCATGATCTCTCCTTTTATCACAAACATGTCGGGTCATTGCAGTATCTCACCATCATCGAACATGATCTCTCCTATATTGTCAACCAAGTTAGTCATGATATGCATCGACCTATCCAACCTACATTTCAGCAGTTAGAGTGCATTTTATGATGTCTTCATTGGACTCAAAATCTTGGCTTACCCAACACCAAAAGCAATCTTGAGTTAAAAGCATATGTCGATTCTGATTTGGCTGAAGATCCTTCCCACCGTAAATCCACATTATTGTATTTTTCTAGGTGCTAATCTTATTCTTGGTCTTTTAAAAAGCAAAAAAAAGTAGCTCTCTCCTACACTGAAGCCGAGCACCGTGCCATTGCTACGACTGCTACTAACATTATTTGGCTATGTCGTCTAGTACAAGATTTTCACGTACAAGATGCTCTTCCTACTATTTTGTACTGCGACAACTTCTGCAATCACTCTTGCGAATAATATGGTGTTTCACGGAAGGGCTAACCATATTGAAATTGATTGTCACTACAAAAATCAGATTATTTGCTTACCACATCATCATTACCGATCAAATTGCAGACATCTTGATCAAACTACTTACCAATAACCGATTTAAGCAACTCTGCACCAAACAAACCATCTCTTCAACAAATTGCTTAGCTTGAGAGGAGATGTTTGCATTTATTGTATAGGATATGTTAGTTATTATGTTCCGCTAGTTTATTTTACCCCTATCTTTGCTAAATATGTGTATACATTATCTGTTTGCACATATAATAAAATCATTGTTTTGCTTCCTGCTCTTCTCCTACTTCACTTTGTCCTCTATATTCTCGTTCATCTCTTTCATCTCGGCTATCTCAAGAAGACAAAAGGCTCTCAAGAATAACATACATGCTTTTTATATTTCATATTTGAAATGAAACATTCAATAAAAATCAAAATTTCTAATTAAACTCTAAAATTTATTTAATAAAATTAAAGTGGGTTGAGAAAAATGAAAATCAATGCAGATAGATGATTTTTGTAAACGATGTCTAAAATTCAAAATGAAGCACACCGTCATCTAAATAATCGAATGTGTGGATGATGATGTGAATTGCACAACAACACCATTGTCATCTGAGACATAATATTTTCTCCTTCCATTCATTACTCAAACCAAAATAATAATAATAATAATAATCAATATTATACTTTCATCATCAAAACTCAGATCTAATTCTGATTATTTGCCGAAACTTCTAAATACGTTTAATAACGCCATCAACACTCGATTTTAAATTCTAAAACCATACATTTTCATCTAAAAAATAATTTATTAGATTAATCAATAACTTAAAACCTATAAATCCTCATATTTCCTTTACAAAAAAACACATTACATATCATCTTAATTACATTAAGAAACCCTAACNTTTTAAATACTTCTAATTGAACCTATGTGCTCACACTTCGTTTCTACGTCATAACCAGTAAAATCACATCAACTGCCGCCGCAAGGAGCCCAGATCCAAGTTGCCCCATCGATTGTTTTATTGCAAAGTTCAGTCATTTAAGCTATTAAGCCTGTGATTTTAGAAATACAAGAAAAAGACTGAAGTAAAATAAAATAGATAGAGATGATGATATAACTTATATAGTAAAGGTTGTATGGTCAAAACAAGTAAGTATCTCAATACTATTATGAGATAATGAACATCTCAAGGTTACTATGTGACAATATAGAATCATCAAGCCTTAAAAGTAAATTTTATAAACTATAATTAAGCCTACAATTTTGAAACAATCCAAGTGTCGTGTGATAAAGATACCATTAATATCCCAGTTGGGCATAAAAATGAGAGTTTAGATGAACGTGAGGCAAAACTAGATTAGATAAATTAAGAAATATTTATTAGAACAATGGTTCGTGACATCTAAAGATGACAAGGTCCTTAAAAAAAACTAGGGTAATTTGAAATTTGTGTCAAAGGGATTAATATGGAAGAGGGAAGAAGGGGTAAATGGTAACGATAAAATTAAAAATAAAATCATAAAACTAATCCGAAAAGTTCATGGAAATGATGGTGATAATCTGAAGGGTAAGGTCATGGAAGTGATGATAATAAACTAAAGGGTTTCAATCCGCTTAACATGTTTTATAGTTTTTTTTCTCAACGCACAGGCAACATTTAGAAACAAAATTAATGAAAAAAGCAACTAATCGATAGCAAATTTAGCAGAAGCATCCATGAAATAAAAAAATTGGAGCACTGCAATTCACGCTAATTGTAAAATTATGTTAAGCAAAGGAAATCAAACGACAAAGCTNTTGACTTCAAACCACTGAGAACCTTTGCGCCATTGATTGAGGGAAATCAATGGAGCCATGTTGAGGTTATACCTTCCTCTGCCGTGAGGGCCTCTGTCGTCAAAGACGCCCATGAAACTGAAGTGAGATCTCTGCAGGTATTTGTAGATGATGGTGAAGTTGTAGAGGGGGACGCAGGACTCGGAGAGAAGAACAAAGTACTCGTTGGAGAGATCGAGGAGCGCGTTGGCGAGGAGGCGTCTCTCTGCATCGCATATGCTCATTCTTCCCCATTCTGCTACCTGTGAGAACATGATGAACATATGAGTGTGGGGACTATAAGGTTCATGAATGGCTATATGTAAATATATATATCATTTTTAAAAACAACCAATGATTCAAAAACAGCTAAAAATTATTTTAGACTAATTTAAAAAATATATTAATTTCTTGTTGACAATAATAAAAAAAAAACATACAAAAAAATAGACATCACTTTTTGTTTGTTGTTTTTGTTTTTATTTTTGTTTTGTTTTTGAAAATAAATTTGGTTTATATAAATTTTATTTGTTTTTATTATTTATTTTAAAAAGTATATCAACTTATTTTTAAAAACATTCCGAACGCTTATAAATTGTTTTAAATATTTTTAGAAACAACTAGCTAGGTCAATCAAATATATTTTATTTTAAATCAAACTATAAACAAAATAAAATAAGATTAAAAATGAAAAAAAAAAGTGATTCCAAATGGCCCCTAAACAAACATTTTTAAAAACACAGCTAAAAGTAAAAAACAAGACAAAAGACAAGACTGATCCCAAACAAGTCCTTAATGGTTGACAAGATGTCAATTGCAATATAAAATTTTTTAGATGCCCCAAGTTAGTTTCATGTGCTTGAAACATTACAATGATAAAAAGAAACTTGGTGCGGCCACCACGAGTAGAAGAAGCCTCCTTATTAAGATAAATGATAGATAGAATGGAACATGATAAACATATGAAAGAAAAAGAAAAGTTAGAAAGCCATCCAACAATAAAACTAAGAAATTAATTAAAAAAAGTAGATTAGAGTAAACTCAACCAAAAAGAAAATTTTGAAAGCACCCTTTTGTTTAAATAAGACATACAAGAAGTAACATCAGAGCCAATTACATGACAATTTTCAAAAAATAATGAAAATCTCTTCAAGAAAAAATAGCTATCCATTATGCTAAATTACAGCACATGGTATCTTATAAGTGCAATTAAAGCCTATCATTTCTTTTAAGCTAATCAGAAGATATTTACAAGTAGTGATTGGAAGAGGTTATAACTCCAAATCACTCAAGAAAACAACTTAGTTTCAGCTAAGTAATCATATTTTAACAAAAGAGCAGCATTGTGTTTAGAATGGATAAGCAATCCTGATAGCTCATACACATTAAGTAATTTTACAATCCTAAAACTTCTCCGACGGCCTTCTTACGTTCTGACCAACAAAATATTGAGTCATAAGAAAAAGAATTTGTTAAATTAGATTTAATTTTGTAAAATGTAGAAAAAAAAAACAGAATAGTTTGCAATCTAATAGAACAATGATAACTTATTATTATTATTATTCAAAGGCAGTTCTTGCTTCCAGTTGCATCAGAAGAGTTTATTTTTTTATGCTGCCAGCTGGTAAAATCAAGACTAAAGAAGGAGATAAATGAGTAAAAGCTTCCAAATTGCCATTTAACAGTCTTTACAATATCTCTTGGGGAGCTTGAGTAACCGAATAAAGGAGTCTTATTATTATTATTATTTATTTATTTGGGGCAAGGAGAGCTCTCAAGCCCAACACGATCTTGGGATAGTGCACTTTGTTTCCGGCCAATGTGCTACACATTCTAACACAAGGAGTGGTTTTTCAATAGGCCATCATGAAAGCTTACTATTGACATTTAATAGACATCAGGGATCTCAAGCCTGAATCTATAAGACTTTTTTTTATAACTTCATGTTTTTTTTATTATAAATTTGGATGACTATTTGAACACTTCTAGCTAGCAAAATACACATCAAATTGCAGATTAAAAAATTTGGAGCATTTTCTCCTTAATATCAACCTAACAATTCAGGAGAGTAGCTTGTCAGGAAATCAATAAAACACCCAACCCATTGTTTCTGCAGAAAAAATGAAATATATATATATATATATATTTCCACATGCTATCATGTGCTTGATCGAGAGATTTATCTCAAATTAGGAGATTCAAAATTCAAAGCATTCATTAATCACTAATCTCTAACTTAGTTTCCAATAGCGCTTAATTTCCCAAAAAAAAGAAAAAAAAAACTCATGTGCATATTTTTCAACAGTGCACCTACTTTTTTTTTCTAACTTAATAGAAAACCATCCAACCAAAATGAATTTTTAGTTCACATTTAAAGAAGAATCATTCAATTGGCATGTGCCATCATCTTTAAAGTTTCACAAGTTTAAGTTCCTCTTGGACTTTAGCGGAGTACCTGCAGCTCATGAGCATGCCCACAAGCAGTAAAAGAATGTGGGGTGGGGAAGAAGGCAGAAAGCTTTGAATGGGCTGAAGCAAATAAAAACTCCACCCCCTGTCACAGCTTAATTCAAAAAACCATGGCTTGAGAACATCATAGGATATATGAACTCCAAATAACTAAAAGGACCCATTAAACCTAAACGAATATAAAAGATAATTCAGTGTATCAAAGAATCAAGTGCATTAAACGGCACTAGATCTATATGATTAGATTCTAAGCCAGATATTGATGATTCAATATTATCGTCTAACACTGAGTGATAGCCCCTGAAACAGCACTGGTTAACCACAGAAAAGAAAGGCAGTCAAGAATAAGGGAGAAGAGGAACACCAATGGAGACTTTATTCAAGCCAAGCTAAAAGGTACTAAATGTGAATCACTAAACTATAGCAAAAGATAAAGGAGCCAGCTTTAAAAAAGGTAATAAAAATAAATCCATGAAAACACAAATTATTTCTTAAAAATATATCTGTGCCTTCTGAAAGGGTATAATGACCACTAAGTAGCAGTCATAAGAAGAACAAGATGCAAACTGACGAACTATATGTTGGACTAAATAAACTGAAAAGAGCACAATTCCAAAACTTGAAATTGGTTTCCTTGCAGAAAAGAACGGAAACAAAAGTAGGAGTAAAATAGACTCCAGAAGGTACTAAATATTCTGAAAGATTAAGAAACATAGACTACCTGGCTTGGAATCTGCCTCTTATAGAATACGGACTCCTTCGGATAGTTGGGTTCATAGCCGGGCAATGAATGAACATAGATTGAATAAAGGCCCTCATTTCCCTTAAAGAATTTCTCCCACAGCGGAAAGAGAGGCAAAGGTCCCCTCGTCAAGAACATGAAAGCCACCTTCGGGACCCTATTGAAAGGATACTTCTTAACTTGCGGGGCAAAGCTCGCAATCCAGAAAAGCTCCTCATCACTCATATTATGCGACAAAGAAGAAGGAGGCTTGATCAAACGATTCATTCCACTCGGCTCCACAGTGATACAGGGCAAAAAACCAGACCTTGGTGACTGCAAATTTAAAATATGAGTATCGAAGTACCGAGCACCAAAGGTGAAAAACCCAGCAGCCAGAAGCAAGAAAGGGCCAAAGTACTTGACGATACTAAACAAATAACCCCTGGGTTGGATCCTCTGTGTCGAATCCTTGCCATCTTCGGCATGAAAAACCCTAGACAGCATCTCAGAACACACACAGCTATCAACGTTTCCGATTAAAAAGACTTCTTTGAGAGGAAGAAAGAGAAAATCCGTATCCAAAATCACGCCTTTTAAGGGCTAATAAGATGGAAAAGGAAGGCTTTCTCACTGCAAACTCCAAGCCGGCACCGCCTATGGCAAGTAATCTTGTTTTAATGGAAAGAGCGAATAGGGAAATAATGATTGAATTAATAAACTTTCGGCTATTACCTGAGGAGTGAATTGCGTTTATATCGACGGGAAGGTTCAGGAAACAGGTGGAATTCGACGAGGGATGTAGCAGCTCTTCGCGGTTTGGTGGGGCCTCGCCGCAGGGAAGGAACGAGTCCATGAGAGTCTTTATAGACAGGGAAGACAGACGGAGAGAGACTAAAGTTAGGGTTTTTTAAATTGTTTGCAAGCAAAAGAGAAGAAGATACACGTTGTCGCCCATAGTCGACCAGACTCAGTGGTCAACAAATTAGAAAAAAAATGGCGACTGATACCGCCCATTGGCGGTATATTGGCCGTAGGAATGAATGTTGGAGATCAAAAGTCCGCGGCTGAGTAGCCCGATTGTTACGTCCTCGTCGCCCACCAGAAATTCTAGGTGCAGATTTATGCAACGGGAGGACTCTTACTGGTGTAAACTGTAAAGAGAGGAATTCCAATCTTTACATCCAGAATTTGTGTACTCTAGTTGAAAATTAGTTGGAAAAATGTTGTTGGAAGATTATAATATATAAAACTTGATTATCTAATGTTATATTTATTTTTAAGGTTTTTACATACATATTTCTCAAAACATCATAATTTACATACCTCACACATAAACTTTTACATTTACAAAATAAGCACTCTGAACAGTAAATAACCACAGAGAAAATAAGCACTCGTCAATCTTCTTTGCTAAACCGGTCCGAATTACCCACAGCTCCATTTCTATATCGTCTTCCTGCTGTTGTAAATGAAAAAGCTTAGGCTTGCGGCCCGACAGTGAATGATAAAGATGAATAACAAAACAGCACTTGCATTCTTGTGTCCATCTTTTGTGATTGATCGTGTTCATTTTTTTTATTTGAGTATTTGAAAACAAAATTTTTCATTCTCAATTTATCCATCTTTCGATGAAAATTGTGAATTTAAGATATTAACAATCATTTTGAATTTAAGATATTAACAATTATTTTCAATAATTTTTAACAACTTCCTCCATCTCTTGATATAGAAAAAATATTTTGTTCGGATGTGTGTTCATTCAGACGGCAACCGCCGGGCACCATGTTTCCGGCTGATGAAATGTATGACGATGTGACACCAGGTGGTTGACCGTCCGGACATGCGGTGTCCGGGCGGAACATTTTCCCCTTAATATGTAGTAAATGAATCAATGATCCGTTTGGTTTGTTAAAAATGGAATGCAGATTAAAAGAAAAAGAAATTGTCTATTTCACATATAACATATTCGACATATTTTAGAATTATTTATTTAGGGTATTAAATATATAGGGGGGTTATTTTTTTTAGTATATTTATAAAAATAAAAAAATAAATAAACCGAATAATATTAGTATTAGTAAATTCAATTAACTTGGAAAAGAATAAATTGAGCACATAGCATGATTATTTGCATTAATTTAAAGTTTCTAATTTTGAAGAGATGGTCATGAAATAAGATATGATATAAACTTTCTAACTATGGAATATAATCTTGATTATAAATTTTTGTTTGTTTAAAATCAAGTTATATTTAGGTTTGGCTTGGATCGATTTAATAAAAATTTAATCAGAAATTCTGAATTTAAGTTTCGTTCAGTTTGAATGATTTGAGAACCGACCCACCCAAACGGACAAATCACACACTCCTACCGACCGGTGCCAACAAGTGACTACCAATGACACGGCGAGATGATGGTGTGACCTACAACGAATGCAAGTGATGGTCATCACAAAAGGCTAGAGCCAGGTAGTTGTAGACAATGGTTATGGCCAGAAGCATGCAATTGTGGCAGCCGACAGGTGGTGATAGACAACTATAGGCGACAACGATGATTCATATATTTGAAACTTGACTAAATCGATAAAAAACTGAAATATATCACAAATGATCGTAGTGGTGGTTTTGAAATACAATAAAATTCTGTTATACATTTCTTTAGCTTCACATAAAAACATCAAAATCGATTTTCTTGGCCAGAGAAGTATGAATCACATCTATCATACATGCTGCTAAATGGTTCGAGTTATCAGATGTTTGGCTCGAGGCCTAATGCATGTGCAGCAGAGTATAGGGGTGTAAACGGGCCGAACATGAGCGAGCCCAGACTCAACGCTTGTTTAAAAATATCGTTGTTTGTGGTTCGGCTCCTTTATTTTTCGAACACTAAAAGTGTGTTCTAGCTCGGCTCCTTTGCTTAACGCGCCAAACACGATATGTTCACGAACAAAGTCGTTTTGACAACCCTAATCACACAGCCGTAGGTTGCTAAGATTGGGTCAATATTTAAATATTATTGTATATATTAGAACATCATTTAAATCAAGTTTAATATTTTTAATTCTATTTTTTAAAATAATAGTTTTAATTTATTATAAATCTTTGTAGCCTTGCACTCAATTAATACATATATATATATATATATATANGTATTTCGAGTCAAAACGAGCCGAACACGAACAAACAAATCATTGCTCGTGTTCGGCTAGTTTATATATCGAGCACAAAAAAAATTGTTCGTGTTTGGCTCGTTAACTTAACGAACGAGTCAATCACAAGCTTCCTAACGAGCCGAGCATAAGCTGTTCGCGAACCGTTTTGACAGCCCTAGTTGAGTAAGCATGGATTTGTGATTAAATTCATTCAATATATCAAAATAATAGTAATAATAATAATAATAAAAGAATAGAAACTCATTTTATTAAATTTGTCTTTGTCTTAAGAGTTAATAAGTTAAACAAAAAAATATCAATGCAACCATATTCAACTCATTTAAGCCTCCTAACTATAAATTCACATGGCGTCATTGTACTGTACTATTAGGCTGCAGCGAAAAAGATATTAAAAAAAATTGCAAGGGCTTTAAGTTTGTTTTTTTTATTAAAAATTTTTGTTTTTGTTTTTATTTTAAAAATATATTTATACAGTGTATTTTTTATATTTTCATTTTTTTTAAAATAAATTAATTTATTTTTAAAAGAATTTAAAATATCTAAAAGTTTTTTAAGTATTTTTAAGAATAGTTAAACATATTATAAAAACATTTTTTTTTGAGAAAAATAAAAATTTTAAAAATAAAAAATCAAAAGTGATCTTAAACGCCTTTAGTTAACGATATCCTTCTATTCATTTCATATAATACAACACTTACCCCACGTAGGAATGTAAATGAGTCGAGATGGTCAATCGAACCCAAAACATAGGGTAATCTAATCTGTGTGTAACTTCTCCAGGAACAACTTCACATCTTCAAGGAGAGAGCAAATAAAAATGATACTTCAGGATGTGTTTTTCATCATGACATGAAAAGTAACATTCTTACTAAGATGAATCACACCCATACTGTCACTGTATAATTTTTCAATCTTCTATCATTGCCCAATTATGCCATGAAACTCTGTGGCTAAATCATCTCCTTGCTAGCCTTAGTGATAATAATATATTTGGTCACCGTAAGTTTAAAGTGCAATGATCTTCCGTAACGTGGAAACCTAACTCAACGAAGTGTTCCCGAATGTAAAGACATACCAAATTTTACTTCACCCACTGTTCCATCTTCTTGACCACTAGTGTCATCTATCTCAACATGTATGGATTCTTCAGAAGTAGTTGATGGGTTGTTCCGAGTTCTGAACTTGTCTTGTACATCTCCATTTCCTTGAAAATGATGTCCCTACTTTTGAGAAATTTTTGCTTATGATAATCCCATAACTTGTACTCAAATTTATCTGAGCCATATCTGATGAAAGTGCATTTGATAGACTTTGAGACAGGCTTGCTCCTATACCCTGCATCAACATGCAAATATGCAGGACACTTAAATATTCTTAAAGAAGATATTTATCTTTTTGTCAATCCAGGCTTCTTCAAGGAAACCTTCCTCTAGATGTACTGATGAACTACAGCTAATCAAATAAATTGCAGTGCTTACTACTTTAGCTCAAAACTATTTTAGCAAGCATGCATGCTCCTAGCACACTCCACGATTGTTCTAATCATGTGCTCAAGCATTTCATTCTACTATAGTGTCCTTGGGACAGTGAACTCCTTACCCCCTCTATAGCACAGAGCTTCCTGAACTTTTGATCAAGGTACTCACCCTCATTATCTGATTTGAGATGCTTCAGTTTCAAGCTTGTCTCATTTTCTACCATAACCTTCCACTTCTTAGAAATTTCAAATGTGTCAGATTTCTACTTTAAGAAACAAACTCATACCTTTTTTGTTTGATCATCAATAAATGTGACAAAATAATAAAAACCTCCAATGGACTGAACTGGAGCAGAACCTCATACGTCATTATGCACTAACTCAAGTTTTTTTTTATTTCAATGTTGATCCTCTATTAAGGGAAGAAAATTACCTCTATTTTTCATAAATACAGTATTCATAGAAATCTTGATCAACTGATTTCAAACCCTGAAGGTTATTAATAGAAAGTAGGGACTTCATATCTTTTTCGCTCATATGACCAAGCTTATGGTGCCACAGATCTGCCACCCTGGTTCCAGTCATATAAATGAAATCAACCATTTTATTGATTAGATAATGGTGCCTTTAATGTTTTCCTAGTCCATCACTAATTCCCCATGTTCACTTTCCACTAATCACCTGCGAAAGTAGTCATGAGTCATGACTTTGCTCGCTGGCTCACAAAGATTATATTTCTCTTCAAACTTGGAACATGTATAACTTCAGTGAACTTTTAGTCTGTTCCATTGCAACTTGATATCAGCATCACCTATTCTTACGATATCGTTGGCCTTATTATCTCCAAAATAAACTTTCCCTAGATCACCCTAGTTCCAATCTCATCAATGAAATCAACCATTTTATTGATTGGATAATGGTGCATTTAATGTTTTCCTTGTCCGTCACTAATTCTCCATGTTCACCTTCCACTAATCACCTGTGAAAGCAATCACGAGTCATGAGTTTTCTAGATAGCTCACAAAGATTAGATTTCTCTTCAAACTTGGAACATGTCTAACTTCAATAAGCTTTCAAACTGTTCTATTGCAACTTGATATCAACATCACCCATTCTTATGATATCGTTGGCCTTATTATCTCCCAAATAAAATTTCCCTAGATCACCCTGAGTGCAGTTCTTAAATACCTCTCTATTGGGGCAAGCATGAAAAAAAACATCTGAATCTAGTATCCAAGGTTCAGTGCTGACTATGGATAATACTAGAGAGTTGTTTTGGATTTCACTGATGGAGACGTTTTCATGTCCTCCACCATTAGCTTTCCTAGAAGATTTGCAATCCTTCTTAAAAGGTCAAACCTTGCCGTAGTTTCAACATCCACCTATAATATCACCTTTGCCTATTATGTATTTTCCTTCTATACTGGGATCTGCCTCTGCCTGTATTCTTGTTTAGAATCCTTCATTTATTATTAACATTCAATTTAAAACATGATAATTTACCATTCACTGCTTTTCTACGAACTTCTTCATTCAACATCAGACCCCTATGTAATCGAAGTTCAACTTTGAAGTCCTTGAAGAATTACTCATTGTCGTTACCAAACCATCACAGTTGTTTAACAATGAAGATAATATCTCTAGTACTCTGACCTCTTATCAAACTTGTTCTTCATAGAACAAAACTAGCTCTTCACAATATTGAAATTTTTAAGTTTTCCACTGAACTATCTTTCATCATCTTTATGTTGAATAAATTTTTAATTAAAAAAAAACCTTATTCAAAGCAGAAAGTTTTTCATACATCTTTGTCTACATTGTCACGAGATCCATAGTAGTTTTCTCATTTATAATGTTAAATGCAACAAATAAAAAAAAGTTAAAACCAGATTAAAGCAAATACTATTCGATCCAACACTTCCCATTCCTCCATAGACATAGACTCGAGCTTCTTGGTGATTCCTTATAGTGGCAAGTGTAACTTTTTTTGATACAACAAATCCTCTATCAGTAACTTTTAGAATGCCCAAGAATGGAGAAAAAATCACGATGTTACACCACCAAGAAAATCCACTATGAAATTCTGAAAGTTTTGCACATAACTTACAACAATTTTCTCTCTACACACAAGGAAACTTACATGACTCGCTCTAAATCCTTCATGCTCCAATCCAATGCAAAAAACACACATCGATATCCCATAAATGTTTTGCTCTGACACTTCTCTCCTTTACTAGAAACTTTCTGAAGAACTCGTTCAGGAAGCACTACACCCAGAGCCTTTTTTTACGCCCCTCAAAATTGGTCTTAAAACCAAAAATGCGTGTCAACTTCTCCAGGTGCTTTGGCACCTAGACTTGGCACCTAAGCGCTATGATAAAGTGGATACTTGAGCGCCCAAAAGGGATACTTGAGCTTTCTTAACATTAGTGACATTAGTGTCAAAAGGGATACTTGAGCGCCCAAAAGGGATGCGAGGGCGGAAACAAAGTGGATACTTGAGCGCCCAAAGGGGCGCAAAAGAACCCCTCCCTCTGTCTGTGCCCACACGTGGGTGCTAAAGAGCCCCCTTTTCAGTGAGCCCCCGAACATTAGGTGCTTGAGCACCCCAAAGGGGGGCAAAAGCGCCCCCTGTTTGCCCACATGTGTTCGGCCTTCTTCAGTGTGTATTGGTGCTTCAAATAAGACTCCACACCTAACACTTTATTATTATTGGAAGTATTTTTTTACGTATGAGGAGTTGTGAAAAACTTCAGTTATAAATTACTCCAAAACTTTCTTGACCTGATGAATTATATGATATTCATCATTATGGGACTAATAATCTACATACGTATCTCTCTCGCATAAAATGTTGCCCCAGTGCTCATGGCAAACTAAATGTTTAATTTTTTTCCTTAAACAAAAATATTTTCCAATTGAATGCACTCATAAATTGCTTATGTAACACATCTTGTAAAAAAATTAAATGAGATTACTAATCCCACTATATGAGCAAGAGCTGGCTCATGCAAAAATAAGTTCATAAATAATAACTCATTTTAGAGCCTATGATAAGGCACACTATTTAAATTACTTTTCATTTTATTATTAAAATCTTAGAAATATCCGTCCCTAACCATTTTAATGCACAAGCATGCTATTGAGCTTCTCTTTTATTTATTTTTTCTCTCTTTATCATCCTCATTTTTATAATAAATTTTGCTAATAAAATATATGTGTCACCTATGCATAGAATCAAATTAAATATTCCAAAAGATATAGTGAAGTTGAATTACTATCAAGAATCAAAAAGTTAAACACGACAACTATAATAATATAGAAAAGCAAGACAAGAGTTAAAGTATCTATCAGCGTGAAAAAATCAAGACTTTTCCACTAATATAAACAAAACAAGTACACGAGAAACTCATTCTCACCTATTCTAAACAGAACAATTGCAAGTCGTGAAACTCAATTTCATCTATTATTCTTGAATTTGGAAGTTAATAAATACTCATAGAACTCAACTCAAGTCCAACAAAGCTCCCCATATTAAGAAAATATGAAATTCATCCCTCTTATCAAACTCATTCCTCATTTTGAGCTTGTCCCTCGTGATGAATCCAAATTCATCCCACCATGATACACTCATCATTCTCTTATCTTTATAAAAAATATCAGATAAATTCAATTTGATTAAAATATGATTAATTAAATATGAAATTATATGATATATACATTGTTTGGATTTTAAAACATATATTAATGTTTAAACTTAAAACTTATACATTTATTGATATTATATCATTCTCTATGTTTTCAATTTAGATGAGGATAGAGCTAGCTCATAATTAATACTTTCATATCTTCATTAAACAAAATTATATAGAATTATGAAAGTCAATATATGATTTATTATATTCAAAATGATTTTCTAGTATGTGAATGGTAGTGTGGGAAATTTATTTGAAGGTCATCTTCATGTTTTCTTTATATGATTTGTAACCACTAATTTTAAAATAATTCTAAGTCAATTGTTTGTTTAGTAAAAAATAATTTTATGCTTTTTATTGCTTGCCAAAACACTTTGGCTCTTTACATTTTGGTTTAACAGGTCCATCTTAATTATCCTTAATAAATTACGATTTTAAAAACTTTGAATATTGCTAAAAATGGGAGTTTGGTAAAGTCATTTTTTAATTCATCATTCCTCAAATGATAAAAATTTAACATATTTTAGCCATGCGAGACTTAAAAAAAAATGCCTTTGGTTGTTCCCATGAATTCAATGAGTATATATTATCGGTGATAACCCCAATTAATCTTTAAAATTTTCATATTTATTAGATTAGATCTTTGTGATAATTGACCTTTAATTTGAAATTGTTAGTAAGTGTGAATTGCAGGTGCTTAATCTCACTTTTCACAATAACTAAAATATTTCATCTGACCATCTAACAACACGACCGATGAGTTGTGGGTCTGAGGTTCAAGCACTTGTTTTTCATTGAAGTTATTATGAATTTATCGTTATTACACGTGAAGTGCTCATTATAATTCTTTAGAACTAACTTGATAACTTTCTAACTTTTTTGAAGTCATATAGATCAATTATTTTTGCCAATAGAAAGAAAAGAAGAGGCATAACTGAGATGTTATTGAAAAAGTTTACTTTTAAAGCTCAAATTTCAACTCTGAAAGTGGAAGCCCATCTACCAACTTTAAAATCAAGAGTCTATGCACTGACGACACCTTACATCAGCATAGAAGAAGCTTATTTCGTAAGTGATTATTAGGCTAAATTAAAGGGAAAAAAAAGGTAAGCTAACCTAAGCTTAGGATCATAGAGTTCTTAACTTCTGAATAAATTTAGAAGTTATAAAACAGTTTGTTACAAGAAAGCTAAGGCCTTAAAAGCATAAGCATAAACTTTGTTTTTTGACTTTTGAAAAATGAAAATAAATAATCTATCATTACATTTGAAGCCTTCCAACTTCAAGATCATTAAATTAAATATATTTTCTTATGAAAGTGCCAAAATCATTTATTATCTTTTGGGTGGAAAGCTTATTCTTCTTAAAACTTAAACTTGGTCTCATCCTGTTCTAGACAGAATCTACGCTAAGAGAGTGAACATTTTCTTCTATACTGTGAGTCTAGACGAGTACTCTCGGGAATACGGAAAATCAGGTGCAAGGTGAGGCTCATCTTTGATCGAGATTAGTTTGAGAATATACACAAGTTAAAATGTTTAAGACTTTAGAAAGCTTTTTAAAATAAGAACTTGCTTTGACATTCTCTATCTGATATATTCTTGGACATTTTCTTTTTGGCATATTTTGAGTATTTGAATATTGGGAACTAAATGCATACCCTATGTTATGGTATGACTCATATATCATATATAGATAGACGCTGGATCGAAGCAGAGCGAATGAATCTGTCCAAATCAGGAAGTTACGTTATGTGAGTTGGGGGTGCGGGGGCAAAACCACGCGGTACGGTACATGATTAATTTGGTAATTACATATTGTACTACAGAGTTTTCTAATGTTATAAATAGACTTGTATGTAACCATACGTGATATCTCAAATTCTGCAATCTCTTTTCTAAATATTAAAAGGAAATCGTCGCTCTCCTCCCGAGGACGTAGGCATCTTTGCCGAACCTCGTTAAATCTTTGTGTTCTTCTGGATTTGTGTCGTTTCTGTTTTTCTTCTCCCTAATTTCTCAACAAGTGTTATCAGAGATTAGTTGGAAGGCAAGGAAGAAAAATTTTTAGAGCAAGAATAAGAAAATTTGGCCGCTAGGTTTCTACGATTCAGAGCTTTTGCTTCGGAGATTTCGGAGAAGGTTTTCTGTAGTTTTGAGGCAATTCCACCGGGCTTCTGAAAAAGTTCACCGCCACAGTAAGGAGGATTAGGCGATATTGCGCTCGGCTTCGGCCCAGGAACGGTAGGAGAATCAGGGCTCTTGCGAATAGGGAAGCCGCGACAGACGAGTTCAGCGGTTTGAGGCTTCTTTCTGCGCGAGTTCCCCACCGAGAAAGGAAGGTTGTTCGGCCTTAGGGGGAAGCGAAGGCCACAGGCGGCGGAAGATATCGGGAAATATTACGGGAAGTTCTGAATTCATGAATTTCTGGGAGGCGGAGTCGGAAGCTAGAAGCGGAGGAATCCTTCTGCGGAGCAGAACGAAGGAACAGGCGAAGACGAAGTTACGCAGCTCGGGAGGCGAACCAAATCACGAACGTTCGCGGCTTGGGCGGACGCGGCTCGGGCGGATCGCTGAGAGGCGAGAACTGGGAAAAATATATGTTGCTCAATTTGTTTCCTATGTTGGCTGGATGCGAATTTCGCGCAGGTATTTGTGGAAGTTTTATTTTTCTGAGGTCCAATTATTATTCCTTTGTTGGAGACTACAGAGAAGAAAATTGGAAGTTGAGATTTTATTTCTTTATGGAAAAAAAAAGCTTTTGAAATTTAATTAAATAAATGAAATATTTTAATTTATGGGAACTTAATTAAGGAAGTATTTCAATCTTTTATATATATATAT
>JXCR01117145.1:39895-79171 GCA_002079205.1 Phalaenopsis hybrid cultivar
TATATATATATATATATATATATATATATATATATATATATATATATATATATATATGTCATATATCTATATTATGTACACTCATTCACAAGATATTCATTTCAAAATACATACATATGAATAATACTAATACATGCACAACGTATCATAAACTAAATATCAATATATAATGGAAAGGCGTTCTGTCAGATCAAACGAACTCAAGCTAGGAGCATGTCAACACATCATTTCTATTTAAACAGATCAAATATCTAGAAAAAGGATTGAGAGATAAGATTCAGACAAGAGATAAGCGACCAACTAGTTAAAGACCAATCCTCTCAATGCCAGATTGACTAAGGGATCACTCGACCAGGGTAATGACTTGCTCATACAATAGAATGAAAGGTATGTAGAGGATGCATGACATGAGAGGTAGAAGCCAAGAATGGTAACTTCTTACTTCTGTCCACTTGACATGAAGTACAACATGATGGCTGAATGTGATGACTCAACGAGGGAATGTGTCTCTTGAGCAGGTGTTGAACTTGATGATTGGGATGACTTGGACGTTTATGCCAGTGATTGGGGACTTGTTGGATGGTGAAGAGAGCAAGAGAACTTGGTGAAGAAGTACTGAATGAATGAATGGTATAGAGTCCTTGCAACATGGTCCATCAAATATTGTTTTCCAGCCTGTAGTTCTTTGACAACATATCCTTTAGCCATGAAAATGATAGTACAAGAATTAGTAGAAGTAAGTGTTAAGGAAGGTGGAGACCCGGTCCACTTCCTATTACGACAGATTCTTTGATAAATTGATTCTAATTTATCTGCTCTTAATTCTTTTCCTTATGTATTTTATTCCCTGCCATAGCTTGATGATTCCCAATCTTTATTTAAAGCAGTTGCCTTCTATTGACAGGAAGAATTAAGGAAAACTTAATTAATTAAGTTTTACCAGATTAATTTCCCGCCCCTCCTGTTATAGAAAAAAAGGCAATGAATTTGATAGCTTGCCTTAATGAGTTTTATATGGGTCATTAAAGCATGATTCCATGGAATCATGAAATTAAGGGCTACCAAAATAAGCTAGATACTGTGAAGCTTTAAAAGGGGCTCTGATTACAGGGATGAATATGACTCTCCAAACAGTTTAAAGTTATCTTTTCTTCTTCTTGGTGTGACTCTCGGTTTAGAGAGAGAGAGAAGGTGAGAGAAAGAGAGAGAGATAATTCTTTCTTGTAAGTCGACGTGGTCGACGGTGTAATCCTCAAAGCTAATAAAATCCTCTGCAGCTCCGTGGACGTAGGCAATTTGCCGAACCACGTAAATCTTGTGTCGCCTTTTCTGGTGTGATTTTTCTCGATCTATTTTTCGCTTTATTGTCGTCGTTTTTTCATAACAATTGGTATCAGAGCTTTGGTTCGAGGCTGAAAGAAAACGATGGGCGGAGACGAAGTGATGGCATCGGGGATCGAGAAGTTCAATGGCACAGATTTTAGTTACTGGAGGATGCAGATAGAGGACTACCTCTATGGGAAGAAACTTCACCTGCCGTTGCTGGGAAAGAAGCCGGAAAAGATGGACGAGGCGGAATGGAATCTGTTGGATCGACAGGTTCTGGGGGTTGTTCGATTAACCCTGTCAAGATCCGTTGCTCATAACGTCATCAAGGAGAGGACTACTGCAGATCTCATGGGAGCTTTATCAGACATGTATGAAAAGCCATCAGCGAATAACAAGGTGCACCTGATGAAAAAGTTATTCAACCTGAAGATGGCGGAAGGTGTGTCTGTTGCTCAGCACCTGAATGAGTTCAATAATATCACCAATCAATTGTCATCTGTTAAAATTGATTTTGATGATGAGATTCGTGTGTTGATATTGTTGGCGTCATTGCCAAATAGCTGGGAAGCCATGAGGATGGCAGTAAGCAGTTCTGCAGATAANTGATGGCTCATTAATATTTTGGCATATATAGAGTCATACAACAGTTACAAATAAACCACTAGACTTATGCTATTTACAAACATAACCCTACATTAGATACAAATCTCAATAATCCCCCTCAAGTTGAGCAAAAGATAATCATGAAGCCCATCTTGTCACATAATCTAGATACCTCCACTAGGCTAAGTCCTTTAGAGAGGTAGACAACCAGCTGCTCTCCAATAGCTACACGACTTAGTTCCAACAATACGTAATTCAACTTCTAGATGAAATCTCTATTAATCTTCACATGTTTAGTTCTATCATGTTGCACCTGGTTGTTAGCATTGTTGATTGCCGACTTGTTATCACACCACAACTTCATTTGAGTTCTTTGATCCACTTTGATTTAACCAATAAGGCTTTCAACCACATCATCTCAGCTACTCCTAAAGCCATGACTCTGCATGTTGTCTCTGCTGTTAATCTTGCTACAACTAATTGCTTGTTATTTTTTCCACAAGAACAAGTTGGAACATACAAACATGCAGTATCCTTATGTAGATCGTCTGTCATCAACATAACTTGCCCAGTCAGAATCACAAAAGCCCTCAATACCTACTGATGGTTGATAATTTTGCACTTGATGATACATGTATTTTTATATTATATACGATAATACTGCACTTTGAGGAAGGTTTTATGTTGATTTTGCAGGTCGTGACAGGAAAGGGGATTAATGAGAATCAAAATCAATCGAATTAGAGATTGAAGCAAAGTTGATCACTGGGCGCCCAGACGCCTGGCCACTGGCATCAGTCCCCCCTCAAATGGAGCAAAGATTCTGAAAAGACAGAAAGTTGGCACTGCTCCTTAGCGGCATAAGTGCTGCCATCGGCGCCTAGGCGGCACAATCACGACACCATGACACCAGTCCTTTGTGGAAGAATTTTCAAGTATGTGGCGCCTAGGCCCCAACCTATGGGCGCCCCGAAAATTGACAATTATGATCGTTCAAAACTTGGGTTCAAGGAGAGATGTATAAAGTGCTCGATCATTATGGAGGGCTTTTTCACCAATTTTCTTCTGTCAATTCTAGAGGGAGAATTCTGAAGGAGAAGACCAGGAGATTAGGAGAGAAGAAAAGAGTGTGCTTCTGAGGATTGAGAGAGTTTATTGATTACTATTGGAGACATCTTTATCTTGTTTTATTGTGAAGGAGATAAGTACAATTAAGTTGAATTTTCTTCCAGATTTCTTTGTAGAGACTTGGATTTTGATGTTTGTTCATAATACTAAATTTGTGTTGATAAAACTTGTCATGAACAGTGAGTGATTTACTTAATTGTCTCTTTAATTATGATGGTGATTGGATAAGACTAAAAGTTTGAGATTGCTTGATCTTATTTGATTTTGAGTGTGTTGAGTTAATTTGTGAACTTAATTCACCTTCTGCCTAGAAAGTGGATTGTTAAAACATTTCGTGAATTCTGAAATCCGGAAGGATTCTGTATGGAACGAAGAAGTTAACCACTTAAATTCATTTGAATAGGGATATGACCAATAAGTCTAAGCAATCTTTTTAGGGATATTTTCTTGTGGGCAAATCAAGAGTTTAGGGAACAAAGCTTGAGACTGCTAATCTTCTTTAGTCTACCGAAATGGGATATGAAAGAATTTCTCCTAATTGACACTATTTTTGACTCTACTACTTAGCTTTATCCATCACTTGATTAATTAAAGAGGGAAATCTTTAACACTTCAATTTTCTACAAGATCTTTTTTTTGTTAGGATAGAATTGCTTTTTAAATTTAGGATAGATAAACAATTGAATTAGTAACTAAAACTTTTGAGGCAGAGGCTGAAAATAGTAGGCTAAAACTTTTCTTTCATTGAGCTTTCCTTGTTCCCTTTTGGGATCGACAACCTTGCTCAAACCCGGCACTATTGATACGCCACATATGCTTGCGCGAGCAGCCCGTGCTTTGCAGCACGTGATGCATGTAAAGTTTTTGATCTATTGTAGGGTTTGAGTCTAGTTGTCAATAGTAGCAGGTTTATGAATGATATTCTGAATAAGAAGAGGAAGCTAAGTGACTTTGAGACCGTAGCACTTAAAGAGGAAAGCAGTGCTATCATACAGAAGAAGCTACCTTAGAAACATAAGGATCCTGTGAGTTTCATCACCCATGTGCAATAGGAGAAATTTTTTGGGAAAGTTTTATGTGGCTTAGGTGCAGCATTAATCTCAGGCCCTTGTATATTTTTAAGAGGTTACGATTAGGAGAAGTCCAGTCCACTAAAGTAACACTTTAGCTTGTTGACTGATCTCTAACCTATCCTAAGGGGGGTTAGTGGAATTAAGGCAGATAAGTTTATCTTCCCTGCAGATTTGATAGATTTAGATATGGAGGAGGATAAGAAGATTATCATCATTTTAAGCAGACCTTTCTTGGCAACTGGGAGGACAATGATTGATGTAGAAGAGAGTTAACTATGAGGGTGAATAATTAGAAGGTTACATTTAATGTTTTAAAATCTATGAAATTCCCTTCTGATTATGATAAGGATTCCTATTTTAGGTTGAATCTAGTGCACCACCTTTGTAGAAATCAATTTCAAGAAAGTTGTCATGTTGATCAAGTAGAGTGGAGCTTGATTGAGGATGATAGTCATCTCTAAGAAAGAATTAGCTCTACTTTTAGGGCAGTCCTAGAATATATACATGGAGAGGTTTGAATTATTGAAGAATCACCTCTATTTCTGTATGATAACACTGCACTCCTCGCTAAATGCTACTGTCTCAAAGTCACTTAGCTTCCTCTTCTTATTCAGAATATCATTCATAAACCTAGCACCATTGATAACCGGACTCAAATCCTAAGATAGATCAAAAACTTGACATGTACCAGATGCTGCAAAACACTGGCTGCTCACGCAAGTATACGTGGCATATCAATATTACCTGATTTTAGTCCGATTATCGATCCCTGGACCATTGATAGAAATCTAGAAAAAAATTTATGAGTATTTTATTGCTAGTTTCAGGACTAAATGTTACAAGCATTTTATTGTAGATTTTACAAAAAAAACAAGTTGTTTCACAACATTTATCATTAATAAAAACTTTTAAGTAAATTTTACAATAAAATACTAGTAAATTTTGAATAAAAGACAAAAATCTCTTGGGAAAACAACCGAAGAGTTCCTTCTATAACCTATGTTTGCTGGAACACAATAGACAGTAAATGGAAGAAATAATCAGAAATTCAAGGTTGACTATGGATCTAGCAATACTTTATTGTTGAGTGATCAGTGAAAAGTCAACTGAAAAGTACAATAGCGCTCATAGATATGCACGACAGCACAGATCAGTATGTCGAAGGACCAAAAAAAAGTAGACTTCATCCACATACGTTAGAGCTTTAAATTGCAAATGACGGTACACCCAGAAAATTTAAAAAATCTGAAGCAACACAAAAGAATTTTTTTATCAAATTCATAGATATAATTATGATACCTGCTTTATTACAAGTAACCTACGGTCATTCTGTGTAGTTGGGATGATGTCACCATACACTCGCTTTGCCTCCTCAGCAAAAAACTCAATGAAACTGGCTCCATAAGCGACCTGTCAGCAAAGACAAAATTCCCAGAGATGACCACACAGTTACCATTACTTGAGAAAAATCACCTAAGAAATTAAAGAGCCTGTTTGTTTATCAAATATGTATAGGAAAATACCTCACCAAGTGCCTCCTTTAGAGGTTTTCCTTGCTCCAACGTTATAAGCAGTGCCAGATCATCCTTGTGGGCAAGTAAGAGTTCATACCTTAGAAAATACAATGAAGTTTATCGTTACTTCCATGAGCTATCGTCAAAAGTTGCTTAACACGCCCAATAGTTTCACATATTGTTACTTGAGCAAAAAAACAAGTTAGTGGTAAAAAATACAAGGAAATCCTCTACGCCCACCCCACCGGGCATGCAGCTCATGGGGGGTATACAGCCTCCCTCCCCCTTCAGTTTTTTATAAAAAAATAATAATAAGAATAAAACTTGCAATATTCTTGGAGAGTGTCTTATCTAAAATTTAATCTGCCTTTTGAATATCTGACCTAGAACTAATAACAGAGTTAACCCAAACGACATTAGGAAAAGCAAATAGACATTTACAATCAAATACATTTGAAAGTTTGCAAACACACGCCATGCAAACTTATGTTAGGGATGATCCCGGGTGAAGGTTGTGATAGTTAGACCGGGAAAGTTGGTGGCAAGATAGGGAAGAGGTTTTTGGGCTGTGGTTGAGGAGCGGCGGTGATTATGGGTGGCTGGAACAGCAGGGCAGCAAGAGGCAGCAGCCCAAAAAGCAGCAGTAGGTTGTTTGGGGCGGCTGGACAGCAGGAAAGCAACAAGGGGGAGGTGTTGTGACAATAGCAGCANATGAGGAGCGGCAGTGATTATGGGTGCTGGAATAGCAGGGCAGCAAGAGGCAGCAGCCCAAACAACAGCAGTAGGTTGTTTGGGGCGGCTGGACAGCAGGAAAGCAACAAGGGGGAGGTGTTGTGACAATAGCAGCAAGCTAAAATAAGGGGAAACAGCAGGTCAAGCGGTTACAACAGCAGAAAACAGCCTAGACGTTGTTTTGGAGAGGGGGCAGTGAGCGGGAATGATGGCGATAGCTGCGGTGAAGGCGTGTGACTGCAAAATAGCCAAAGGAGGACTTTCCAGAGGCCACGACGGCGATAAGGATGGCTGGACGACGAGGAACTACAAGAAGACAAAAATGTGGCTGGTATCCAGCAAGGAGGAAGGTGTGGCAGCGAGACGAGAGAGATGCGGGAAGGGACAGGGAAGATAATCACTACCTGGAAACCAAAAAACAACCAAAGCACCAATTTGAACCCTAGAATACAACCCTCGAAGGGAAGAAGAGACATCGATGGTCCAATACAAAACACAGAAAACTGACTTCCAAACCCTAATACAACACATATATGAGAAAGAACTAAAAATTAATAAAGGATGATGAGAAAGAAAGCATAAGAAAGGAAAATGATATTATTTAGGCCCGTCTTCCTATGGTATTGCAGCAACTATAGTACCGCAACTATTTTGGGCGGTAAACTCCCACATCAATCTCTCGGGATTGGGGAGCTTCAACATCATCATCAAAGCTTCCACCTCGTCGTATAGAATCAGGTAGGTCATATTGAAGGTGGTAAAAATGTAGTAATCTCCGGGTAAGTTAATCATCTTGTATTGCCATTCTAAAGCACATCTTGATCGAATAGGTATTCATCGTGTTTTGGCACAATTACAAATGAAACTTTATGTGGATGGGTATCTTCACGAAACCAAGTCTCTAGTAATCAAATCTTAAATTGGCTCCCTCCCCTCTTTGTACTCGTCCAAGTGTATCAGATAAATACGTATATAAGGAGAAAATAACTTTGGGATGAAATCTATGACATACTGAACCACACTGAAGTATAACCAATTAGAAGATATCTCTTATCCTTCTCTAAAAGAACCTAGATCTCATTGAAGAATTTTCTTCCCCATAGAGTTCCAAAGACAGATTTCAAAGCAATAGTTCATCCCTTCAGTTTGGCATCTAATGGTGGGTACACTGCAAAACTGAATATAACATCCGAATAACTTCACATAATCTTATAGACATGGCAAAAAAGGGCCTCATTCCTGACATGATAGACCTCCTTCAGCAAAGGCAACTCATAAAGTAACCAATATAATTGAAGTATGAGTTTCTCTTATCTGGAGTTATGTGTCTGATATCGTCTCCTCAAACTCATGACCCTTTTAGACATCTAATACCAGTTTTGTTGATGCTCCTCTCAACATTTGCAAAACAGTAGCTCAAGGCACCACAATCTCATACTATGCATCAACACCTATTACCTCGGACTAGCTACCTTCTGAGAATAATTATCATGGACTTAGTTGGAGTCCCTTGCCAGGGTTCAACTCGAATTGTTGGCATCTCTTCCTTGTAAGCTAGAAATTAAGAAGCCTCTCTTAAATCTTCATATTCTCCCGGATCATTGTTTATCTCTTCAACTGCTCCATGATCTGCGAAAGAGATCATTCTCCTGGTTGTGCAATCTAATTCAGTATGCTCAAATATGTGACGCTTGAAACACTTCCTTAAGGGGACAAATTTTAACATATTGGTTGGTGCCCCCTATTTTCCTCTCCAAGCCAGTGTCTCCTCAGGCGGGGTAAACTTGGATGTTCTTCTGGGTGTATACTGGTTGTAAGAAGTTAGGGTTGAACCTTGTCTATTCGTTGTGATGAACGCCCGGTGATGTGGTCTTTCTACTTTTAAAGCTGGAGTTTAAACATTTGATTTGTAGTGACCTAGTAGGAATTGGAGTATATTTCCTATTTCATATTGAACCAATGGTACTTTATCTTTTCTGTCTCATTGGCGTTAAGTACTCCAAATTTTGCCTCCAAAATAATGCAGTATTCTTCAGATTGTTGGCTGTTAGTTTCACTATTCTGTCTGGCAGGACATCCTACCACTCAAAGACACGTTCTAAAGTCTAGAGCTCGATAACCTTGCCCAGCTCTATGTGGCCATAGAGATATGATAAATGCACTTTTACTTCAAAATTATGATTTCTTAGATATTTGATGTCACATCTTCGAGGTAGAGGATCTTCATCCCTGAAATCTACTTGATGGGAGAGGTTCACACCATACCTTTAATCTAGCTAGTCGCCATTATAACTACGGGCTACCCATCCAAATTGTCTCCTTTCTAAGATGGTAAGCTTCAATTGTAGCTGGCGGATTTTCCATTGCATATCCTATCTACAAATCTCCTGGACAACTGTTTGTGAATTGCTCGTAAACAATATCATGTTAATTCCCCTCGATTATGTTATCGTCGATTATCTCATTGGCAGCATGGCTAAACTTTGGGTGTAGGTGGGTGCAAAAAAATTGATTTAGGTTTGCTAATTTCAAAAATCAGCAAGGGGAAATTAGGAGCGTCAAATTTTATCCTTGGTTTGGGAATAGGAAAAAAAAACTTTTGGGTGAAATTGGCTTAGATAGGAGCGAATGCTAGGAAGCCATAGAATAAGACTAGAGTTAGAATAGCTCTGATCCAAATGATACCAGAGTTAAGCTAAATCACATTAAGAAAAAACAAATATTATTACTGGAAGAAAAAAACCGTTATAATTAAAGACACTTGAAAGGGAGAATACAACACACGACTCGCACTCACGTGAGGGTGAGTCTCAGGTGAATTGGTGATGGTTAGAGGGCCCGGTGAGGTAGTGGCAACGTAGGGAAGGGGTTTCCGAGCTGTGGATGAGGAGTGGCAGGGATTATGGGTAGTTGGAACAGCAAGGCGGTAGACCAAATAGCAACAATTGGCTGTTTGGGGCCATTGGAGAGCAGGAAAACAGCAAGGAGGAGGTGTTGCGAAAATGGCAGCAAGCTGGAAACAAGGGAAACAATCGGTTGCGTGGTTGGAACAACATAAAACAACACAGACGGTTGTTTCTAGGTGGCAACAGTAAGCACAAATGACAGTGGCAGCAACGATAAAGGAGTGTGACTGCAGGACAACCAAAGGAGGATTGACTAAATTGGGGNCAACACAGACGGTTGTTTCCAGGTGGCAACAGTAAGCGCAAATGACAGTGGCAGCAACGATAAAGGAGTGTGACTGCAGGACAACCAAAGGAGGATTGACTAAATTGGGGACAATTTTATGCCACCATTTTCACATAAGGAAATTTCTATTAATTTTATATTTTCAAGAATTAAATTTTAGGAATGTGATACTCCAAGAACTATCTCTGGATCTTATCTGTACAAAATAAATGAATGTACTGCAAATATTAGTTTTTCAATGTAATGCCAATTTGTAATCCAAGTACAGGAGTGAAGAGATATTCATTAAAGTAATCTTCTGTTCAATTCTGCTTAGAAGTTTCAAATTCGGACAGCAGAACGCTTTANAGAAGAATTAAGAGATTGGCCTAAAATAAAAGTTCAAAAAAGATTTGTGAAGAAGAGGCAAATGGAAATAGATGGAAATGAGAAATTGAGCATGAAAATGTATGGATATGTAAAAACTTGAAATAAGAAGTTACAGGATGATTATATTAAAAACAATGTTAAAATAACATAGCTAAAAGTTAAAAACAACAAATTGAGTGTAAGTACACAGAAGCCTGGAACTATGAGAAATGTATAACACCGGAAATTTCTAGTTACATACAATTGAAAGTACTGTAAGCTGATGAGATTGCATCTTCAGTCTCCTTCTTGCCCATGAAAGGGACATTTGCAAGAAGTTCACCAGTAGCAGGGTTTTCCACCTGTAGGATACAAAACAGATATCAGTCTTGAAATTTGTTTATATTCTCTTGATTATATATATAGCAAATTTTGAAAAATGTCTCAAGGCCATTGCTAGAACCACAAGAACACAAGGACCGTAAAAAATTCTGTTATTTTTAAGAGGATTGAATGCCAATATGCATAATATAATTGCAATAAACTCGTAGGCAGGCATCCATTAACTCAAAAATCTAACATAACGGGTAAGGAACTAAATGACACTATTAATATATTAAGAACTCGATTCTAACATCATAATTACAGGAGCTATTTGATTGCAAGTAGGATTTAGTAAATCATGTAAATCTGGATTTAATAAATCATGAGGTAGTTATTTCTTGAACATTGTTTCGTATGATAGAGGCTAAATTTGGCTAAATCCTGATGAATTATTTTGTTGCTTGTTTCAGAATTTAAGTTTGTTAGTTCAAATATAATTTTAGTACTAAGTACTGATTATGCAATTATTAAGGCTAATTTTAATTTGAATTTTTATTATTTCAAAATATGTTAATTTTAAATAGTAATTTACTGAGCTAATTAATCATTGATAATGATTTTATGAAACTAATTAATCATTAATCAATACTTCAAATATTCATTACAAAACAAAAGAGAATACCCCAATTAATTATTAATAAATGATTTATTAAGCTAATTAAAAACAATTACTATTTAGTTAATTCACATTAATATAATAGTTAATTAGCTTATTTCTATTTAACCAATATCAATTGCAATTACATTAATCGGCTAAATTAGCATAAGATAATATGATAATCAATCATAAAGTAGTAATCAAGTAAGTTCATTAAAAACAACTTCTATAAAACGATATATATTAATCATTGTTTATAAATTATTAAATTTGTTGAAAATAAGATTTTTAGTTAATCAACGCCACCTTCCCCTCCTACTTTAAACCCAACAAAGCAAGAAAAAAGGGGGCCTAAATTAAGGGGCAGCCAGGTAAAGAATTTAAGTAGAATTTAACTTAAATTTTGCCAGACAACCAAAACAGCACTTAAAATCTCGGATTCCATAAATTCGGTTTCTTCCTAGTTTTCTTCTCAGTTTTGCCTTAAATTCTGAATTTCC
Source organism: Phalaenopsis hybrid cultivar (assembly GCA_002079205.1). Lineage (NCBI taxonomy): Eukaryota > Viridiplantae > Streptophyta > Magnoliopsida > Asparagales > Orchidaceae > Phalaenopsis > Phalaenopsis hybrid cultivar. The sequence continues at coordinate 51,297 of JXCR01117145.1, forward strand.
TAAATCATTCTGCTGGTGGGATTTACAAAATCCGGATTTACACAATTTACTAAGGCAGTATTTGGTAGTGTAGCTTTAATAGGATTTAGTCATGGATTTAACGTAAATCCTATCAAACATAAAAAAAAAAACAAAAATTTATTTCGTCTCTTGACATAATTTCTGATCCATTGTGAGTCGGAATTAAGACTTTCTTCCTCCCTCGCTTGCAAGCTCATCTACATCGCACAGATTATCAGAATTATTGGATTTGATAAATTCTATTTAACGTAAATTCAAGTTGCAGCCAAAATCCTCCTAAAGCAGCTAAAGACATTACCAAACAGCCCCTGAATAAATACACTGGCAAAACCCACCATAGCAAAAGATTAAGATCATGCGCTAGTAGCTCAACTATGATTTCATGTCTACCATGAGATTATTCATCATTCTCGTATGGATCTCAGCAGTTATCCTGTNGTTTATGAACTGAAAAATGATTGTAAAATTGATTCGGTACATGTGGACTGTTAGTAACAACTTACACGTTAGAGTGAGTAGTAGACCTTGTCTGGTGCTAGCAAGCCTTATCGGCGATTACACAATGGTTGCCCAGTGACGGATGTGGTGGTCTGATTATGGAAAGGATAGTCCAATGACGGTGATGACGCCAGCCAAATGATGGTGATTCAACAATGGCAGAGGCAAGCACACAATGAAAATTGTTCAATAATGACACAATGGTGGCCTGATGACAGTAATCTAGAAATTGCAGAAACGATCCAACGATACGGATGGTGGTTTGATGGCATCGATCGTTGGACAATGACGATCTGATTATAGTGACCATGGTTGGGCGATAGTGGTATGAAAACTGTTCGACAATAAAAATAGCAACATGATGGTGGTCTAATGACAGTGGCAGTGGTTTGATAACAGGGGTGTCAGTTTGACGACGGTAATAGTCGGCCAATGGTTGTCCGGCAACAACTGTAGCCTAAAGACTAGTCTAACAGTGATGGAGTTCAGGGTTCCTCAAGAGCTTGAAGCATCATTTAGTCTTTTCATCCATACTCTAGTATTCTTTCACTAAGAGAATAAGATCTATTTATAGATTTTGAGAGTAACATTTTTTGTAAATATTGCTTGAATATGGATCGCTTTATCAAATGACTCAATGTAATTTACTTGATCATGTGATATTTTATGAGCATTTAAATGCTTTAATGTTGTAAGATTATGTGATCTTGGGCTATTTGGTTTCTTCTCGTCGAGATGCTCAATCTGATTATAAGCTTGTCATATTTGAAGATCATTTAATCTCAAAAAATATGTCTCAAAACTTTTTATTATGTTTTAATTAGTGCATGATTTAAGCTCATTTGAACTCAAATCGGATAATGTTTAATGCCATTTGGGTTGTCTCACCAAGCATCTTTTGAGGCTTCCAACGACAATGTGTGTCGAGATTCGTGTCCGTTCAAGATGATTTTTTGGGTCTGTATTAAGACTAAATTAATTGTGTTAAATTTTACATTGTGAGGATACCCTGTATAGAGATTACAGTGATGGAAGCACTGGTAACACATAATATACACAATCTATGCTCTAGCTTAAATGTTCTATATATATTTATTTTGGATTTTATAGGTGGACCCAAGAAAGAGTTTTTGCGGAAAAAAATCTGCTGCTCGCTTAGCAACACTCTTGGTCATGCCTTGTGGACAAGGGAAATGAGATGAAAACTCCAAAAACTGATGGACGAAGACATGAATCTTGCACACATAGCATGCCTATAGTTCCAACAATTTATCTCGGTGCCTATCCAATGCATATTTTCGCCGAGGAAAATATTATATGAGCCAATTTTGAGGAATTCTATTTGAAGTGTTAGTTAGAACTTGGAAGTCTCGTATAGTTTTCATTTTAGGATTGTGAAAATTGAGGAAATGAGAAAAGTTATCGCAGTTTCAATGACATGCTTATGTAAATCCTGTCCTGATCTTTCTGTCCAATGAATCAGATCCGTTTTTGAATATTGGTCTATCCTTGATTTTTTTTTGCTGATCATTAGAAATAAATTATGTTGAATAAGACAAATTTTATTAAATTGGTAAAAAGAGCATTATTACACATTGTTGAATTCAGACTAGTCCTTGATGGCACCCGAATGGATTAGAACATTTGAAATGGGAGAGAGAGGAGAGCTAAGTGAGGTGGCCCTCTAGGATAAAATGGGGTATTTTTATGACCCTTCTTTATAAAATCAAATATTTTTGATAGATGGGGAAGGGAGAGAGTAAAAGTCCATCTTAACATGAAAGGACCTCCCTATTTCTAGTATAGCAAGTGCAATAAAGGAAAATTATATCTCTAACCTTGCTTTAATGAGGATTGTACATATTATTTTGCGTGTTTTATATAAATGAGCTTATGACTCAGCTATCTTCAGGCTAGTCCATACTATTAATCGTCCAGACAAAACATCACAATCATATATGAGTTTGATTTTCTTCTTAAAATTTGAGGTATACTTGAAACATAGTGGTAAAGTAGTTGTCTGGTTAAATAAATCATGTAATAAAAGCGAGGTTATTTCACAACAAAAAAAAAAAAATAGATCAGCAACTTTTTTTGGTTAAATAAACCATTAATCAGGAATCAATCATCTTCTATCAAAGAAAAGAATCAAATAAAGAGACACATGCACTGAAGCTTGTTTAATCTCATGGAATTTCAAATGCATGCTATGCTGTAAGAGAAATTGTTGAATACAGATTCATTTATTTTGTTATAAACTTAGCCGAGAAGAATTTGAAGGCCAATGAAATATGAAGACCAAATGATCTCAAAGATCAATACCGAAGAAAGAGCTCTTCTAGCCGGGGCGATCAGCAGTCGCCCCGAAACCTTCTTTTGTAGTGGTGGGCATGATCCACCCTCCTCTTCTCATTGCGGCGGAAGGTAGCTGCTCTTTTATCCATGGCCTCAGTGGTAGCAATTTGCGTGGTCTCCATGGCCTTCACAGTAGTTATCATTATCAGTACAAAAAATATATAAGCAAATTCTTCTCATAAGTCTGATCGGCATTGTGATAGAATACAATTTCTTTTGGGACTTTTGGCTTTGATAAATACATGACCGAGAGAAGAATGGTTATCTGGATTCTCTGCGGCTATTGCTGTACAACATCTGCTTCTGTTATGTGGATTATTTTGTTCTATAAAATAATTTTTAAAATTTTTATTTCTCTTCAAACAATTTAATCATATCATTGTTTTGATAAAATTTTCAAAGGTTATGCATTCATACGAAATCATTCATTCCCTTAAATCCACCTCTCAATCATATTTAATGGGGGTTTGACTGTTCACTTTTAGTAGGAATTGGCCATGAATTTACCTTAAATTCAGCCAAAGACAGGAAAAAAATAAAAAATAAAAACAAAATTAAAATTCAAATTTCTTCTTCTCCATAGTCGTTCTATCTTCTGCACAGCCGTTTCGTCGGTAAATCAGGATTTTGTAAATCTCAGAGAGGGGTGGATTTAATGGATTTACCGTGTCGTTGCTCGGGACCTTTGCTTCCTTCATAAGCTCGCAAGAAATCTAGATTTGATTAATCTTATTAACCATATTTGATCCGTCAGCTAAATAACCCCTTAGTAAATCGAGGATTTATGTTATCCGATAGGACTTTTAGGATTTAATGGATGAAAAGTTTTAGGGGCGCTGAAATTATGTTGGGTGGATTTACATTAAATCCACATGGTAGTCCACCTAAAATAGCCTACCCCCTAAAAAGTTGCCAAAAACATTTATATTCACACAATGTGCACTAAAGTTCTAGATAAAACAACTTTTTCGAAGGGTGAGGTGGTCCCAAACGAAACCTTAGGGCGAGAGGAAATGAGTTATTGTCAGTAGACCTGGATATTGGATATTGCAGGTCCTAATTCGGTGTGGGCTAGTCTTAATCCGAATTTGACTAATCAAAGTAGGCATAAATTGGGCTTAACATCAATTTATATTTTAAAAGTCATAGCCAAGCCCATCTATTGTTAGGCCGGGCCGGGCCACGGTCCTTCAAAAAGAAAATTTTAGGCAAGGAAAAACTGAATTGCATGCTTCCTATGTAAATTTCCCAAAAATTAAACATGGGACGCATAGTTGGCTGAATTACATTAAGCGGCAACAATGGCGGCGACCTATAGCTGGCGCAGATGTCGGTTGCAAGGGATGGTGGGCGAAGAATGTGGAGGCGGGCGGCAACAACAAAACTNTGCGATGTGGATGTTAGATGACTCATAAATTAGGATGTGACATACATCAATTTTTTGTCGGTTTTTACTCTTATGTTTTGTAATCTCTTAGGATCACAGGAAAGTAAGCAGAGCGGATGAGGTCGATTGATTAGTTCGCTATGTGATTTTGTGAGGTCAGTTTGCTAGGTCAATTCGACGGCTAGCATATAATAGATGTCATATCGGTGAGTAATGTCGACAGATCATTCCGGTGGTGGTTGTATTTTTTAAGTTGATGGGCTTATCGGACCGTGAGGCTTGGTGTCTAAAAATGCTTAATTTTTGTATACATTTAGTTCTCTGATTATATTGTTCCTTCAATAAGTTAATGCAAAAAGAATAAGAAAATAAAAGATGTTTGTTTCTCATGTCATTAGTTATTTAGCACACTCTTCTCATGATATGTAATTGCAAAGTTGTACGATAATTTTTCACAAGTTTTTGACATTTTTTGAGAGCCGAATCGCGGGACAATATTGATGTATCTGTGGTGATCTCAAAATGTGGTTTGGATCGACTATGTTTTTGTTATGGTCTAAAGTTGGGAGAGGAACGATGCCACCAACATCTAGTCATGACTTTTTCTCAATTACGTTCGTAGTTCTCTTATAGGAAATAATCTTTCCATCTGCTGTAAGGCTTGGATTGCTCTTCGCCTGAGGACTTTAGCTCTTCTTTGTCCATCAATCCAACTTTTACTTCACATAACTCTTTGTTGTGTATTCGCTTTTGATATCTAATAGCGCGTTCAATTTTTTGTTGGAACGTCAGCTCATTTTCTTCTTTGTTGTTATCCCTTCCTGTGTTAAATGAGAGTATATAATTGGTTAAATTATGTGTCATTTGTTTCTTTGGGAATGTGCATTGAGAAGGAGGATATTGATGTCTGATAATCACCTTGGGTTTATTTAGAAGCTTCATTTGTCATTTCATGTGGTGTTTCTAGCGACTAAGTTTTCAAAGGGATCGTTGATGAACAACACGACCGTGGTAGAAGTGCGGGCGACTTATGTTCTTGACAATGTCATGGTTATGAGGCGTGTGTGGGGAGACAAAGTTATCAATAATGTCTACTACGATCATGAGATTTGTTGCTATCGAGGTTAGTTCAGGCTTGGTCATCAATTTCCCGTATGCTGTGAAATGGTGAAGAAGAATTGACAGATTCCGGGGTCATCGGTGTTGGGTAATGTGGAGACCTGGTCCACCGTAATTTAATTAGCTTCCTAATTAAGAATCTCACATACCGCTCACATACCTCCCCGCCTACCGCTCATCTACGACACCCACCTACCGCTCACCTACCTCCCACCTACCGCTCTCCTAGTTTATATAAATAGCCTCTTATGGCTTGTTATAAACAAGCCACAAGCCAAGCAAGGCCAAGCCAAGTCCTCTAAGAGAGAAAGAGAGGAAGGGAGAGAGAGAGAGGAAGTTAGAGAAAAAAATAGAGATTTTTTTGTATACGTCTAAGCGCTCGATGGTGTAATTACTCGAAAAAAAAATCCTCTGCAGTTCCGTGGACGTAGGCAAATTTGTCGAACCACATAAAGCTGTGTGTCGCTCTGGTGTTTTTCTGCATTCAATTTTTCTCGTTTCATTTTACGCATTATTGTCGTTGCTTTTCACAACAACTGATATCAGAGCTTTGGGTTTGAATCTAAGGAAGAAAAATGGGCGGAGACGAAATGATGACATCTAGAATTGAGAAGTTCAATGACACATATTTTTCTTACTGGAAGATGCAGATAGATGGCTACCTCTATGAGAAGAAACTTGATTGTCTGTTACTGGGAAAGCAACCGAAAAAGATGGACAATGCAGAATGGAATATGTTGGATTGACATGTTCTGGGGGTTATTTGATTAACCCTGTCGAGATCGGTTGCCCACAACGTCATCAAGGAGATGACTACTGCAGATCTTATGGTGGATTTATCAGGTATGTATGAAAAGCCATCAGTGAATAACAAGGTACATTTGATGAAAAAGTTATTAAACTTGAAGATGACAGAAGGTGTCTTTGTTGCCAACATCTCGTCTGTTGAAATTAATTTTGATGATGAGATGTGTGCGCCGATTTTGTTGACATCATTGTCAAATAGATGAGAAGTCAAGAGGAAGTCAGTTAACAGTTCTATAGGTAAATTCAAGCTTAAATATGATGATATTCGTGACTTGATTTTGGCTGAAGAGGTACGCAGGAAAGATTATGGCGAGACCTGTGGTTTGAGTTCGACACTGATTGTTGATTCCAGAGGGAGATCACAAGACATGAACTCAAACAGAGGAAAATCAAAATCAAAGTTTGGTCTGCAGGCAACTTGTTGGAATTATGGCAAGGCTGACAACATAAAAAAAAACTAAAGGAATCCTAAGAAGAAGGAAAATGATTGAGCTAATGTTGTAACTGAAGAAATACAAGATGCGCTATTGTTGGCGGTTCACAGTTCTATTGATGACTGGATATTGGATTCAAGAGTTTCCTTCGATACATCTTCCCATCGGGAGTTAATGCAAAATTATGTTGCACGTAAATTTGGGAAGGTATATTTAGCTGATGGAAAAGCTTTGAACATGATGGGGATGGGAGACGTTGATATTGCGCTTCCTGACAAGAGCAAATGGACTTTGCAAAAGGTCAGATACGTTCCTGAGTTGAAGAAAAACCTCATCTCTATTGGACAGCTCAACGAGGGTGGTCATTTGGTGGTGTTCTCAGATAACACCTAGAAGGTTACCAAAGGAGCATTAGTACTGGCTCGATGTAAGAAAACTGACACACTATATATGACTACAGGTTTACTCAGGCGATGACACGTGAGTCAGAGGTGCATTATGAGGATGTAGAAGAAGGTCCGTTTCCTGAAAAATGACAGAGCGCCAATGACAGGAAAGTTGGACCTTATACAGATAAATGGTGGAGAACCACAAAGCTATGAAGAAATATTGCAAGAAGAGAACTTGAGCAAGTGGGAGCTAACCAAGAAGGAGAAGGGGGATTTCCTACTAGAGAATCAGACTTGAGAGCTGGCAGAACTTCTACCAAGAAAGAAGACATTGCACAACAAGTGGGTGTACTGGGTAAAGACTACACTTGGTGACAGTAAGAGGTACAAGACTGAATTTGTTGAAAAGGGCTTTCAGCAAGGCCAGGATATTGCTCATGCAATGGAAGTTGTAAGCAGATATAGGAGTAACTCGGGAATGAGCTTGGGGTACAAGGTTACGTTAACAGTGATATGTCAACTGAGGGTGTTATTCGTGAGAAGCTGAAGTTGTACTCAACTTTAGCTGGTTTTCTGGAATGAAGACATGACTTTGAGTTGCAGATGTGGAGGATATCATGTTTGAGGAAAAGATCAGTACAACTAGTAGATGATGCATCCATTACATGATGCAGTCAGTGTCTCAATCTCCAAGTGGGAGAATTGTTGGGTAATGTGGAGACCTGGTTCACCGCAATTTAATTAACTTCCTAATTAAGAATCCCACCTACCGCTCATCTACCTTCCCACATACCGCTCACCTACCACACCCACATACCGCTCACCTACCTCTCCCCACCTACCGCTCTCCTAGTTTCTATAAATAGTCTCTTATGACTTGTCATAAACAAGCCACAAGCCAAGCCAGGCCAAGCCAAGTCCTCTAAGAGAGAAAGAGAGGAAGAGAGAGAGAGAGAGCAAGGGAGAGAAGAAAATAAAGATTTTATAATATACGTCGATGTGCTCGACGGTGTAATTCTTCGAAAAAATAAAATCTTATGCAGCTCCGTAAACATAGACAAATTTGTCGAACCACATAAATCTGTATGTCGCTCTGGTGTTTTTCTGCGTGCAACTCGTCCCATTTTTCGCTTTATTGTCGTCATTTTTCACAACAATCGGTGTTCTTTAGCGATCGTCATCAAACACCACTGACCTCCGTCAATCATCGCCAAATACCGTCGACCATCGCCTACCATCATTGATCACTGCCAATAATAGTTAACCACCACAGAACAAACGCCGTCAATCACTATCGATCGTCGTCTGTTCCAAACAACAAATTCATCAACACCTTAACATTATAATTTTGAAAACCTAGTAACTCTTTTCCGTCTATGGGGCAAGTTGTTACAGCTGTAATCATGCTTTTATAGTGAAACATTTCGGCTAGGTTAGACCCAAAGCTTTTTTACATACCGGGTTTTCCACATTGTAAATTGTTGGTAGAGTAGTCTCTCTTAAGGTCGTAAGTCTCCTCAAGTCACGTGTTCTAATCCCCCAGTGTGTAGGTTGTGATACTCGAATATTTAGTGCACTTAAGAATGGCCAGGGCTCATCTAATAGCTTCTAAACATTCCTTTTCTAAAAAAAATTATATATATATGAATGAAGATTGATCTTTATATTGATGTCAGTTTAATGTCATAAATTAAAAATGAAAAATATATTTTATTAAAAAAAATTAATAATGGAAAATTTTAAGTGCTATAAAGAATAAATTAAAGTTTAACTATTAGATATATAAACATATAGGAATTTTGTGGTATTTATGTAATAATGTAAATGCCAATTTTAGGGCTTTAAAGATTTTACGCTCTAATATGAACATGTGGCTGGCACCTTGGTCCTTATGCAGCCTTTCCGTTTGAGGCAGCTTATCCGCTGTGGCGTCATTTTGAAAACGTCGCTTCACCATTTGAAAACTGCATTTGAACAACTTATCAAAAATTGTAGATGGTTTTTTACACTAAATGAGGAATGTTGGTCGCATCATGCAATATGCATTTCCAAATAAACGATTTATATGGATAAGCATAAGCTGTCTCAAACGCACCAAGCTGCGTTTGGCGCGAAATTTTACCTGCGACGTGGCTCCACGCCGTTCATCCTTCTCGGAAGAAGCATAATAAAACACAAAATGGTTTTCAATAGTTAAATTCTACCAAACGCGACCTTAATTCACATAATAAATATGTCTTATTTTGTTAAAATAATGAGAGATTGATGATTCAATGACATAATAAAAATTAAATTTATTTAAATATATTTAAATAATATAATTTAACTTTTATACCACTCCCATTTTTCATATTACTTTTATACCACTCATATTTTTATATCAAAACAAAAGATCATTTAATACATATTTTCATTTAAAGTATAAATGTTATATATAAAAACAAAGGAATTGAGTGATGTGCATGCAAATCTTCCTAAGAAATCTTTACATTTCAAGACAATCAAATTTTATCCCGAAATAAATAAATTGAAATTATCCTATATTTTGTTCCGCAACAAATATTACAAGTTTAAAAAACCTTTTGCACTTAGTGTCCGTTTGGGGCAGCTTATAAGCGTGGGCGGTATCGTTTGGTTTGCACTTTTCGTCAACCTATCCAAAATTGAGTTTGGGCTTTTACACTAAACACAAGCCACGGGTCGACTCCTGCGGCGGGCCCGCGGGCCGCGTTTCAGAATAAGCAACTTATCCTGAAATACACAAGATATCCCAAATAAACCCTTAACGAGCAAATGCCTTTTGCCCCTGCAACAATTTTATGAGCATCTACACAAATATAATAAATTGGGCGAGGAAATCCTCATCAAATTTTAATTAAGATAACATCTTAAAATCTTTTAAAAAGTGAAATTCGCCTTTTTAATGTATTTACATATCTACCACCTAAAGTCGGATTTTTACATTTATGCAAACCCAAATCATTCCTATTGCATTATAGTNGCGAACGTTAGTAACAAATAGCGGCGGGTGGCAGGGGACGACAGGCGGCAGCAGGTGCTAACGGTGACTTGCCTATAACATATTACATGAATGATGCCTATAACATTTAACTCCTGGGGTTATAAATAGATCTATTAGTAACCCTAGGAGGTATCATCTATTTTGTAACATCTTTTCTGAATATTGAAAGTAATATGTCGTTCTGCTCCTGAGGACGTAGGCATATTTGTCGAACCTTGTCAAATCTCTGTGTTCTTCTGCATTTGTGTCGATTACTCTTTTTGTTCGTCTAAATTTTCTCAACAAGTGGTATCATAGCCATGTTCGAGCGGAAGAAAATTTTCAGCGGCGCAGGAAGAAAGAATATTTGAAGAAAATTTGACAGCTATATTTAAAGAATTACAGGTGTTCGGCGAATTGCGGCTTGTAAGAAGATCGCGAGATGCGGAAGATTGCTTGCCTCATTTCCAGTCGGCGAACAAGCGGATCGCGTGGGTTCGCGAACAGAAGGATCGTGACAGAGAGCTTCGCGGTGCGGAAGGCTGCTGGGGAGTTGTCCGACACGGGAAGGAGCGGAGGATCGCTGCTATAGGGTCGAGTTCGCAGACGCACTGTTCCCGCAAGAGGCGGGAGGTGGAAGGAAGAGTTCGCGTTGCGGGAGGGACGTTCGTGCTTCTGTTTCGGCGATAGAAAGGAATAACGGATCAGGACTCTGCGAGTTCGAGCGGAAGGAGGAATTGGAGGCGTGATCGAGGCGGAAGCGGAGGAATTTCTTTCATGATTTTCGTTCCTGTCCGTTTACTGGAGAAGGAGAATCAATTTCCATTGTTGTTTGTTTGCTGTGGAGGCAATTCTGAATTAGGAGAAATTGGAAAGAAATAATTCATTTCTTTGCGAGTTGAGCGGAGGAAGGGTTGTGAAGAATAAAATTCGGAAGGATTTTCGAATTTTTCTTTGGTTGGTGCTAAATTTCCTTTGCAAAAGGCGAAGCGGAAATAGAAAGAATTTTTTATTTCCTTCGCTGGAGCGAGCGGAGAAAACTGCGGAGAAGTAAATTTGGAAGATTCTTCAAATTTTGCGGTGCAACAGAGCTAGTCCAGGACGCCGAAAAGGAAAGTTCAGAGGAAATTTTGGAAGGAAAGCGGAGCAGAGTAATTGAAATGTGATTTTCTTTCCTTCACTGGAGCCGTGAAATATTTTTTTTTGTGGATTTCCTCTGCTGAATCTGCGGAGGTGAGATTTCTTTTGCTGGAGGCTGAAGAAAAGAAAAGATTTGAAATCCAGTTAATTAAATGAAATATTCAATTAAGAAAATATTTCAATTCTTTTTTTGGAAAGATTTTTTTGCTTCTCTAGAAACTTAATTAAGGGAAAATCATTTTTCTTAGAAACTTAATTAAGGAATCTTAATTAATTGATTATTTAAAAAAATTTGTGGCAGAATCAAAGTACAATTTCTGACTCAACAAGGAATCTTGCGGAGAAGAAAATTTGGAAGTATTTTCTGAATTTCCTTGGCTGGAGAAAGAAAATCTTGGCTACAACACAGAAAAATATAAAATTTTGCGGATTGTTTGCAAGACAGACGGGCTTGCGGGAATGAGCAGATGCGAAGCAGCTTGGATAAAGGGCTGCGGCAATTTGACGATTTATGCTTTGGGGAGTTCGCGGTAGAGGCGACGTCGTGACTTCGAGGCGCGAAAGTTTATGAACCTTCGCGACATTAGGTGAGGTGAAGATAGCGAACAAGAGTTCGTGTGTAGTTACTGCGAACAGGAGCGTTTGCAAACAGATGAGTTTGGTGATGTTCTACCAACGGAGTTTGCAAGTTCGTCGCAGGGGGGGTTGCGACGGGTGGAGTTTGCGACAGGTGGAGTTCGTTAGGGTGCTGGCAAGCGAGCAGACACGATTATTCGCGAACAGTGGTTTCGCGGAGGTATTTCGCGAAGGGTTTCGCTCACGGGACATCAGTTTAGCCGAGGTGCTGGCGTGAACAAGAAAAATGCTTCAATCCACATTTGTGTATAAGAAACTCAATGACATTTTTCTCCTAAAGGGTTGGATATTCGCAAGGTGAAGATTTTCTCCTAAGGGGCACGATGTTCGCAAGGTGGAGATATTTCTCCTAAGGGGCTGGATATTCACAAAGTGGAGATTTTCTTCTAAAGGGCAGGATATTCGCAAGGTGGAGATTTTTCTCATAATGAATTGAATATTGGCAAGGTGGAGATTTTCTCCTAAAGGGCTGGATATTCGCCACAGTGGAGAATTGTTAGGTATGGCTCATAATACCAGAAATTGGAGTCTTTTGGAATGAAGAGATGTCTCTTGGAATTAAAGAGATGTCTCTTGGATTTAGTGGGTTGAGATTAACGTGGGCGCAGCAGAAGCATGGTGGCCCAACCCACATTGGTGCAGGTGTAACTCCCATGTATCTTTCTCCTAAGGGGTTGGATATTCGCCAAGGTAGAGATTTATTATGGTATGACTCATATACCATATAAGGACAAACGCTGGAACGAAACGAAGCAGAGCGGAGCGAAGCAGAAGAATCTGTCCAAATCGAGAAGTTACGTTATGTGGGTTGGGGTGCTGGGTCAACGCCCCACTACACGGTACAGGGGTAATTTGGTAATTATATATTGTACTGTAGAGTTTACTTTATGATTATAAATAGACCTGTTTGTAATTCTAGGTCTTTGAGAGAGCTGAATTTGTATTCTGTATTCTTTTTTGAATATTGAAAAGGAAGTTGCCGCTCTGCTCCCGAGAATGTAGGCATCTTTGCTGAATCTCGTTAAATCTCTGTGTGTTCTTCTGGATTTGTGTCGATTCTTATTTTTCTTCGCCCTAATTTCTCAACAAATAGTGATATTATATTTTTTCATTAATTTTTATAAATCGAGCACCAAAACTTGCAGATTTTCATAAGTCGAACACCGAAGCTTCAGATTTTCATAAATCGAACACCAAAGCTTCACAATTTTACAAATTGAACACCAAAGCTTCAGGTTTTTTTTTACAAAAAGGGCACCCAAAACTTTCAGAAAATAGAATACGCATTTTCAGATTGCAGCACTCTTAATAAGAGCTCAACCCAAATTTACTTTATCCAGATTTTTGCAAGAAAGCTCATTATTATGTAAAGAATAAGAAGGACTCCCATGATATGAAGCTTGTCATAACCAAACTGCCAAAGAAGAGAAAAATTATAAGGAACTTACCTCTACGAACCACTAAATCAAAAATGAGGAAAACAAGAAACCCCAAAACGAAAGTTCCAAAAAGGAAGTAAGCTCTACCGAAATTTCAGACCCAAAACTTCCCCACAACACTTCCAAGAGGCCTCAAGCACACAAGAAATGAGCAGCTCAAGGAAAATCCAACAAGAAGATGAGAGGAAATTTTGACAGCACCTCCACCCTCTCCTAAATTTCGGCCAGCCCTGAATCTCCCCCCATATGGGGTTTTTATAGCCAATAAAGAGGAATAAGATTTACCCAAAGCTTACCTGAGGTGAATCGAACCCTAGGAGCAAACAACTAGAATCACGACAAGATCGACAGGGAGCAGTAAGAGGGAGCAGCGAGATCGCGACAGGAGAGGAGTAGGTCGACGACGGAAGCAGGGAGCTTGGCTAGGGTTCAGGTGAGGGGCGAGGAAGGCGGGGAGAAGCGAGTAGGGCTCAAGGGCGAAAGTCAAATTCACGAATTGGAGGAGGAGAGGCGGACGAACAAGCGATTTAGGGTCAGTTTGGGGCAGCTGTTGATTATTTATAATCTGCTGATAAACTATCAACAGATTATTCTGATAATATGATAATATACAGATTATCAGAATAATCTGGCTTGCTGTTTGGGGCAGCTTATTCAGATTAGCTAATTGGTGATTAAATGACATTCCTGCTCGTCTTATAAAACTGTTTGGGGCATCTTATTCAGAATAACTTATTGGTAGTACAAAAACATATATTACAGAATTATATAATCATCAAAGATCAGTTTCAAAAGATGACTTACAGTTCACACACTCTCGTGAGTACCAGAAGGAATAAAAAAAGAACAAATACAAGTACAACTACAGTAAAAAATATGAAAATTTTTAATTTCAAACTCTGGGTACACCTGTCCTTAGTTAGACTATCAACCTTGGAAAACATCGGATTCACATGACTGTTGGCAGTGTAATATGTGAAATTGTCAGTCCACTAGAAGAAATCACAACGAGCTGAAACACCCTTGGCACAACCGTAGAACTACCTCCCAAATCTATGAGACTGACGTGACGTGAGCAACGGAGACAGTAGTCCACAATAAAACAAAATATATATGTTTGTAACTGATATCCTTGAAGTCATATTTGTATTACTGCGAAAAAAACCAAAAAAAAAAAACGAATGTCAGAACTTATCAAAAAAATAAATAAATTGCACATAAAAATTGATCTACATATATACGAAGAAGAGAAAAACTTGTTGGATTAGCTGTCATATATAACATGTGCTATAGACTCCCTCAGAGCAGTCATCTCGGCTGCACCCTCACCGTCCTGAGTTTCATATTTAGTAGACTCGATCTCATTATCAGCTAGAGATCCTGAAGGTTCTAGGGATTCAATATTTGGATCATCATCAATAATATTGAAGTCCGTATCTGAATGAGAGAGATGTCGTCGGATGAAATTGTGAAGTGTCATAGTGGCCATCACAATATGCACATGTTTGGGAAATAAATACAAGAGCATATAACGTAGGATAACTCATTTCTTCTTCCACACTTCAAATGTTCTTTCAATAACCCTTATAAAGAGGAGTGTTGTTTGTTAAAAATTTCTTTTCTGCCATGGATCGTGTCACTTGCTCGCTCAAAATCAGGAATATGATATCTAGTGTCTGGATAGGGCTTCAGGTAGCCCCTTAGCATCGGATGTCCAACATCTACCAAATAATACTTCTCTATTATGAAAGACAATATTAATTAAAAATATTGGGGCATAGAAAATGAAACATATCTCAACTGACCTAAACCCAAAAACTAGAGAAAATGCCAAAAATTAGAGGATGTCGAAAACAACTCATGCCATAGATCTCAACTGAGCTATAGCTAAAAACCCTTAATGTACTCATATTGCACCCGAAATTTTTTTTTTCATTTCTTGCATCTACACTTCCCAAAAAGAAGATCAGAGTAAGGAAATCGAAAAGAAGCTTCCAAGGATCGTAGCTACGGAAATCGAAATGGTACCTGATGATCAAGAAAGAAAATTGGAAAGGAAGAAGGTTCGATCTCCTCTAGAGCAACGAACCAGAAAAGATTCCAACAAGGGAAAAGGCGAGGGAGATCGAGGGCACCTCCGAAATCCCAAGGGCAACGCAGATCGCTAACGCCGAATGCGGGGCTCGCACAGTGTCGAACGACATAAAAGATTTATCGAACGCAGACTTAGTGTGAAAGGAATGAGCCCGTGCAAATGTATTTATAAAACAGGTAGGCAGCGTTTTCAAAACGCCAACGCTCTCAATAAGCTACCACAAACTGGCCCTTGAGGATTTAGGAATTAGGTTATACTTTTTTTTTATTTTACACACCTTTTTATTTTATATTAAATATATTATTTACATTTCGCCGATATGGACACAATTCGACCATGCACGGAACCACATCAAAATGGGTGTCCTTTCTAAGTAATTACGACGTCCCAGACATACAAGCGTAATAAGTTTCATCATCCAGGGTCGTTCGGACAACTTTGTCGACGATCAGATCAAAAAACTGACAAATTTGATTCTCGTCAAAATTTTGATCTGTGATCAACTGTTTTGAAAAATTTATTTAAGTTTTTCGATAAATAACGACGCAAGCGATGCGAATCGCAAAAACAAAACGAGTCGACTTTCTGAACTGCGAAGTTTGTGCGCGCGGAAGTGCGAATCGTGCAAAAGACAGTCCTAGGGCTCAAGGGTCTTATAGGGACTTCTTTTGAGCTCCCTTATATTGGTTTCAACCTCCTACGTGCTACAAGTCAATAACCACAAGCAGAACTTCAAAAGAGTAAAGAAATGATTTGGGCTATAGATTGAGGTGGGTCCATTTGGGTTCAAGTTGGGCTAGGTTATGCTAGAGTTTAGCTACAGCCCAATTGATGGTTCAATTTGATGTAGGTGATTGTCATGAAGTGTTTTGGATAGGAATTGAGTGGGAATTCTGGAGTTATGACATTCAATTTGGAGATGTTTGGAGGCATGGCTAATTTGGGGCAAAATTGGGGTTTTGGTCCAAGTTGAAATTTAGTAAAATTGAGGCTTGACCAAGGCCATTTAAAGATTCAATTTCATGTGGGGGAATATTGTAAAGAGTTTGGAATTCAAATTGAGGCAAATTGAGTAGGCAATGGGGTTCAATTTGATAGGGCTGGGTCATCTGGTGAAAATTGGGGTTTTTTTACTTGAATTGAAATTGGGCTTAAAGTATGGGTCCAAATTAGTCTTGGAGATATTTGAAATGATTTCTTTTGAAGGTTTTAGGAAAGTTTGGGTTTAAGGTTGTGAGTGGAACTGTAATGTGCAAGTGAGTGAAAGTGTGTGCACTAGCTCAAGACCAACACAATGAGTCAACCCTAAGGCCAAGCAATCCTATGAGCACTCCCCTTGAGTTCACCTATAGTGGTCCCACCTACTAAGTGCTAGAGGTTAGGACCAGTACATGAAAATTTAAGTTGAGCAAAGAAGAGTTTAGAGTTTCTAAAGGTGAGGGTTCCTTTTGTAGGAATAATCAACAGGAAAGTCCTATGGCTATACCTTAGGCTACTAAAGAGGAAAAACTAAACCTCAACCAAAAGTGAGGTGAACAGAAGTCTTATATTGGTGTGTCTCTATCTGTCTCTTGCTAGATTATAATTTTGCAAATCATCTGGAATGGAATCACCAGGTGTTGGATTTGAACCTTCAACTCTTTTAGTTGTTTTTAGATGTTGTTCTAAATTCATATGTATTTTATCTGAACTGGAACTGTTCTCTTGCACCTTATCTTGATTCTGCTGTAACATGGAATGTTTATAAAAACCTGCATCTCTGCGAATCACCATCTTCTTTGCAATTGAATCCCAAAGCTTGTATCCTTTCACACCTTTATTGTAGCCCAGAAAGATGCACTTATTGGATTTTGCATCAAGTTTTGATCTTTCATCTCCAGGTACATGCAGACAAGTCGAACAACAAAAAAATTCGTAAATGATCGAAATTAACTGGATTACATGTCCATACCTCTTCTGCTACTTTGCCACCCAACGATGTCCGACGTGATTTATTGATGAGATAACATGTCATATTCACAGCCTCTGCTCAGAAACTCTAAGGAAGCCCTGCATTCGGTCTCAAGCATTTTGCCCTTTTAGTTAATGATCTGTTCATCCTTTCTGCCACAACATTCTGTTGTGGTGTCTTGCGCGCAGGAAAATGCCTCTGAATCTCATGCTCATCACAAAACTTCTGAAATTGTGAATTTGTGTACTACGTATCATTATCGAATCTTAAATACGTGATCTTTCTGCTAGTTTGGTTCTCTACATCAGCTTTCCACAACTTGAATTTGGAGAAGACTTTAAATTTGTATTTCAAGAAATACACCCAAACTTTCATGGAAAAATCATCAATAAACGTAACAAAATACTGAGATCCTCCCAATGACGATTCTCTGGTAGGGCCCCATACATCAGAATGCATATAATAAAAAATCACTTCAGTTTTGTGTTTTCGAGTCATAAAATTGACTATAGTATGTTTTCCAAGAATACAAAACTTACAAAGATCGAGCTTGCAGCTTTTAACACCATTCAACATGTTTCTTTTATGCAATTCTACTATCCCACGTACACTGAGATGACCCAGACGTATATGTCATAGCTTTGTATTATCATCATCTGACTCCACAGAATGAACTTCATCTACAACTGTACTCCCTAACAGTTTGTAAATATTGCATGTAGTTAATTTTCCTTTCATCACCATAAGCGCAGCCTTAACAATTCTGACGGTTTCCCTATCCTCATCTGCCTTATGAATGAAACCATTTCTATGTAAAATACCCAAGGAAATCAAATTCTTCTTCAGAACTGGAATATATTTGACATCACATAACGTTTTAACTGTGTCATCATACATCTTAATTATAACTTCTACAATACCAACAATATTGCAGCATCTATCATCACCTAGATAAACTGAGCCAGAATTAGTTGACATGTATGAAGTAAACCACATCATGTTAGGTGTTATGTGATAAGAGTATCCTAAATCAAGAACTCATGCATCAGTGAACTGAGTTGATGAAACTAAGGGCATATCGCCATCATTGCAATTTGAATTGTCACTCTGCACCACATTTACAGACGTCGATGATCCATCACCTTTCTCCCCAGCCTGCTTCTTGAGCTTTGGACAATCTATCTTCATATGACGTAGCTCTTTGCAATTGTAGCAATGAATTGTCTTTTTGCTTTTGGAGTTGGATCTAGAATTTTGCCTTCTATAACCCTCTTTCTCTTTCTTCCTTTAACGATCATGTTTACCCTTAACATATAAATTATCGTCATGAGAGCTTTCCATTGCATTCTGCTTTGTGAGCCAACAAAGCTGCAGTAATCTCATCAAATTTGATAGTTTCTTTTTCATATGTAAGAGTAGTCATCAGATGTTCATAGGAAGAAGACAGTGAACACAAAAAAATCATTGTTCGGTCTTCATCCTCAATAGTCACATCAAGCTGTGATAAATCTATGATTATTTGATTGAAACCATTAACATGCTGCGCAATATAAGAACCTTCTTGCATCTTCAGCCCATAACTTTTGCTTTAGATACAATTTATTCGTAAGAGATTTAACCATAAACTGAGTTTTTAATTTCTTTCATATCTCCCATGGAGATTTTAGGTTCATCACTTGATACATAACTTCATCTGCCAGACAAGGTGTATAGTTGTTGCCACTCGTTGTTGTAATTCTTCTCAATTTTCATCCTCCATGACATCTGGTTTTGCTACCCGTAGAGCTTATAAGATTCATTGTTGAGCCAACAGATCTTTTACTATTATTTTCCACAATATGAAGTTATCAGCTCCATCGAACTTCACCACTTCGAATTTCGCACAAGATATTGTCATTTGAGATTGATCCTGCAACAAATTCTTATGCAAATTCCTTGTTGAGAATCTTTCTAAAAAAAAGGATTGAAAAAATTTTCTTAATTAAGTTTTTCAAAAAAGCAAAAAGTTTTTTTAAAGATTGAAATATTTCCTTAATTAAAATTTTTTAATTAAGTCCCCTTGATTAAAATATTTTCTTTAATTAATTAATTTCAAAAACTTTTCTTTCTTTAGCCTCCGCGCCTTCCAGGTTTTTCTGCAACGGCAAAAGGAAATCGCCGCAATTTTTCCGCTTCAGGAAGCCAATATACCAGCTGCAGAAATCAGCAATGAAACAAATCTCCTCTCGATATCTTCCTCATCCGGAAATTCAGGGATTAGGAACCTCCCGTAAATTCAGAATATATCCTGATATCTTCCGCGCTAAATTTTCTTTTAAAATTTCTTCATTCGGGCCAAGAGAAAATTTCGTTTATAGCAAAGGAAATCGATGCTCAACAAATTTCTTGCCTTTTTTTGCGTTCACCTACAACAAACTTCTTGATTCCAACAGCTCCGTCGGACTGCCCGCTGCTCAAACCACTGTTCGCAAACTCTTCCTCCCGCCTCCCGCGGGAACTATGCGATCGTGAACCCTTCTCCCGGATTTGCGAACTGCTGCTTGCGTCTAGGTCCAAATTTGCGTCGTGCGAACTCCTGTGTGGAATTCTCGCTCTCGCCTGGTCGCATGGGAACGCAGCAAACCCACGAACCTGTCTGCCTGTCTCGAACTTCAAACGCCGAGTACCGAGCACCGAAATATGCCTATCGCGGAAGAAGCGGTCGTCGAACCCGTCCGATCGTCTGCGAACCCAAGTATCGAATCCCTTTGCGTTGCCAAACCGTCGAAGCCTGCTTCTTCTTCCTCTGGCGCCGAAATCAATAATTTTTCTTCCCTTCCCTAGAACTTGGCTCTGATACCACTTGTTGAGACATCAAAGCGAAGAAAAACACGAGTCGACACAAATCCAGAAGAAGACACAAATTTAACAAGGTTCCACAAAGATGCCTACGTCATCAGGAGCAGAGCGACGACTTTTCCACTAATCCAGAAAAAAAGTATATAGTACCTAAGGTTACATACATGCCTATTTATAGCCTTAGAAAGAACAGTAAAAGAAAACTTGTGTACAATATGTAATTGTCAAATTACCAATGTACCACACCCCCAACCCACATAAAAAAAACTCCTCTTATTTGGATAAAATGTTTGGCTCCGCTCCGCTCCACTCGAACATCTGTCCCTTATGATATATAAGCCATATCTAACACTATTGGACCACATCCTGCATGTATAAGGGAAGCATTTAATTCAGAAAAGAACACAATTTACCACGGTTCATCTCCGTCTCTCTTCATTTAAGCTCTATCTTTTAGGTGTAATTCACATATAATCTCGAATTCGACAATTAAAAATAATTATTTTGGTGAATGCATGGTGGCATTTAATAATAATAATTAATATGAATTTACTCTAAGCGGCGCAAGTACTAAATTCAAAGCTGTTTTTGCAGATTTCTCAATAATCTGAGCTTCCATTGCTTCATAGGCCCGCTCACCTTCCCATCGATAAAGGCCGGCAACCTCTTTGTTGCTGGGTAGGTGACTTGGACCCTTTCTTCAACGCCGATCGTTCATTCAGTGCGTGGTGGTCCGTATAAGACAAAACGTGTAAAATCAGTTGTGATGAAAAGGCAACGAACGCATGTGATTTTGAGACATATTGGAGATATTTGGTTGGACACCTTGAATTATATCTTAGAAATATAAATATAAAGAAATATATGAAATTGTTTTATTGGATTGGAATTAAATGAAGGGTCATGGAGAAAATAGCCTATGGAGAGCGCATGACAGATGGGAGAGTGTTGGGAGAGAGAGTGTGCATGCGGGAGTGCTCTTCTATTATTTGTTTTCTATAAGTGTGTTGCGAGCACATAATATTTTCTCCTAAAAGTGGGTCTTAGTCCTCTTAGATTTGAAAAGAATGTTAGATAATTATGTATAAAATAAAAGCTTATATATATATTATTGAAGTTTTTTTTTTCTTGTGGAGTGTTTGGTTCTTTATATTTATGGTGTAAAATAAATCAAATACGATGGATTTTAAAAATCTGACATTTGGTTGGATAAAAATGAAATTTGTGTAAATTGTTTGTGAATTTAAAATTCATCAAATTCATTAGATTTGGATGATATCTAAATGTAATGTAAATTACAGTCTGTTGTCACTATCACCGCCAATTGTTAGCCGCTCACCACTATCATTGACCTCTTGTATTAGTGGATGCTAGCCATCGGCTGCTAGCCGACATTACCTATCGTCTGCCCCAATTCTCGCAACCACCAATCGTCGATTTTGTTATCGTGGAACATATTTTATATTAATTTTATTTATCTTCAAATCAAATAAAAATTTATAAATTGTTATCGTACACCATATTTTAACAACTTTATTTCTTGATGCGTGCTAGAAAATTTGCGGCGGTAGAGTAACAGACTATCATCTTAGCGCTGTACGATAGTTCAGCACACACACAGATGAAAAAAAAAACAAGTGGTGATGACTCCAGAAATTTTGACATGGAAAACCCGTAAGGGAAAAACCACGGGGTCTGATCCAGTTACGAAAATCCACTATTGATTAACGATTACAAACATCCCTTATTTCACAGACGAGAAATGATAACTATGTTTTTCAGATTACAATGTTGACTGATAGCATCTGGTTGGTGGTGATCGATGACGGTTGGTAGAGGTTGACGACGATCGACGATGGTCTTCAGCTGTTAGCAATGGCCGACTGTGATCGGCGGTGGTCAACGACGGAGGTCGGCGGTGTTCGACGGTGATGTTGAACTGTAGCTTCTCCTCAAGGTCTCAAACTCTCTCTCCAGACTTCAGCCCCCCCTCATGAGAGGGATGTGGCTCTATTTATAGTGTTTTGGGTGCAATTAATACAAAAATATGAATCATTTTGATCGGAAGATCCAGAGATCTTCCCTCGATCATACAACATTTACTGGACATTTGAGTGCCTTAATGATGTCAGAATCCAGTGATCTTGGGCTCGTTGGATTCGTCTTGTCGAGCCGCTCGATTCGAGTAAAAACTTGTTATATTTGACAATCATTTGATTTCCAAATATGTCTGAAAATCATCTAAGTGTGGTTCAATGACTTGATCTGATCTTGATTTGACTCAGATTGAGCTAATTTTCATATCATTAGACATGTCTCATTAGCTCGTCAGTTTGACTATAAGTTTGCTGAAATCGGAGGTCTGAATGACTTTTAATCAAGATTTGAATGTTTCATGTTTAAAATACCATCTCGAAATTCGTGTTATGCTCCGAGATTCGTGCCAAATGATGAAAATCTGTTGAACAGATGATAATAGGTAATGCAACATAGGTAAGGTGATAAATTGTGATTTGATGAATATGAGCGTATGATATGTACAGTGAGGCAATAGGATGATGAACAACTAATTTACAAAGGGCTCGTGTGAGTCCCAGAGTACAAGACTAAGTCACTAGGAGGGGATAGGATGTGATGCCATGCTAGATTTAAAATGAGCCAATTTCATTATTAATAAGCATAAAAAAGAAGTTTTCAAATATTTTGAAATTCTCAAATTTTTAATAGCGGGTTTGATTATTATTAAACATGAAAAAGCAGCTTCTCAGATATTTTACTATTCTAAAAAATTTATTACAGTAAAATATAAAGTTATAATAATCCTAATATTTTTAACCAAAGTGGCCCATTTACAACAATCTTCTCCAATCAACTATTTTCAAAATCTTGACCTTTTCGTTCTTTGCTTAGCGGAGGAGGTCTTGATCTGAGGATTGCTTGGGTCCTATCGGCTAATTCGGATAAGAATAAACAAAAAAAGCATAAATAATGTTTATATTAAATATTAAATAATAGAGAAAGGCACTCATGCTTTCCGGTCTAAAAGGTGCCGTAAGCATTACGAACTGGATATCATGTAAATTACCCCATGCTTGCTAAAGAGGCACGCACATACTTTGCTTCATGTTGCCACACGCAAATATCAAAATTTTGGAAGGGATAATTACATGCAGACCACCCCAAACATTGAGAATTTCATAAAAAAATGAAAAAAATGGGCTGGGAAAATAATGTATTTTAAGATTGAGATGTTATGTTGTAAATACATAGTAATTCGGTTATTGCTACAAACAAAGCGAGTCTACATTTAGCTTTTAGTCATTTGGCATGTTGTAATTTATTTCTTTGTTTTTTTTGCTTCAGGGATTCGGCAGATGCTTCCACGGGAGCCCTTTGCAAGTCCCAATGATTATTCTGTTCACAGATTGCCAGGCCTACTTCAATTCATATATCAGAAATTTTTTTTTTGTAATTCAAAGTATAAAATATTAGTTGAAAATATATTAAAAATGTTAATTGTTATTTTCTGTGTACCGGAGAAAATATTATTTGTGAATAAGTCTTATGTATTGTGATGATATTGTGAAGTGGTGTTATTCATCATAATACCATCAAATTCGTACATATCTGCATGTAATGTTTCTTCCTCTTCATGCCGCATAATTTTAAACGTCTTTCTTTTAGAAAAAAAAAATTAATATAGAAAATAACATTTTAATTTTTTGTTGTTATTATATATGAGATGCATTAAGTCATTTAATATTACAAAAAATTCTTTTTTTCTTAAACAATACCCACTGATAATAACTTTTAAAGGCTACTTTTCCATGATATATCACAACAAAATTTACACAACATTTACACAGTCATCACAAAATATATACAATTCTATACAAAATGGGGGCCTTCTCCTTACTCCGCTTCATCATTTCCATAAGGACTAAAACAAGAGGAAGATTGAACTCACAATATATGCATTTACCCTATATCTCTTTGTAAAAACAAATATAAGGAAAAAAAAAATTAAAAAAAAGAAAAACTTTCTTTTTCAACCAATCAACGTTTCCACAATCCAATGATGTCCGTACCCTTTAACATCCTTACTATTCTTCCTTCGCCGCCGCAGTCGTCTCCTGCGCCGCCATGATCGACTCCTCTGCTTGCCGGCCGTTGCCTAAATCCTCCTCCTCAATTCCCTTCTTCAGCACATAAAAGTTCAAGAACACAACCAACAAACCCGCGTTAAGAAACGAATTGAACATCCATGCCCCAATCCCACTACACCCTCCTCTCCCAAAATGCAACAGAATCACCCCAAAATGGCAAATTAAATTGCAGCAGAGCACCGCCACCTGGCAGCCGAGAACCACCACAAATCCCGCCCCTTCAGCCACCGGCAAGCCAACGCCGACCCAGAAACGGTAGCCGAAAACAACCACATGGGCGAGCGTGGAAGAAAGGATCGCCAGAACCTGAAAACTCTGTGAGAATTCAAGCCAAAGGAATGACATACAGACAAGTGCGGAATGCGCAAATAGACGCGAGAACGCGTTCGGTCGTCTTCGGAGGATTGAGAAGAAGCTACGCATCAAATGCAAGAAGCGTGAGAGGTAGAAAACATAAGACCAGAAGAAAACGCGGCCGGAAGGGCGAGTGCCGATGGGAAAACAGAGGAACCAGTGAAGCGGGTTGGATATCTGAATCCGTCTCCAGAACCAGCGCGTATCGCGGATCTCCGCGAGGGAGGATAGAAGGATGCCGAGGAATATGGTGGCGGATGTTAGGACCATGGCGAGGGAGTGAAGAGCCGGGATGGGGCCGAGAGGAACGGGACGGCGGCGGCGGAAGAGGTGGAGGAGGAGGTGGAGGAGGAGGGCGGCGGCGTGGTAGAGGGCGATGGAACAGATGAGAAAGGACCAAGTGGATCCCCATGATTTCTCCGGCGACCAACGGAATCCGACGATTGAAGGGTGTTCGGCGAGGTAAAAGGTGATGCCTTTGCTTGATCCCATGGTGGTTTCGATCGATCGTGGGGGAAAGATCAAGTTTTGATGGGTTTCGGTTGGTGGGTTTGGTTTGAGCAAAGGGAGAAGGNAATTGAAGGGTGTTCGGCGAGGTAAAAGGTGATGCCTTTGCTTGATCCCATGGTGGTTTCCATCGATCGTGGGGGAAAGATCAAGTTTTGATGGGTTTCGGTTGGTGGGTTTGGTTTGAGCAAAGGGAGAAGGGGTTGCGAGAGGGAGAATTAATATCGGGGGAGGGAGTTGTCATGAATATGGGGGCGTTGTTGGTAAATAAGGGATTGAAATGGGGGAGAAGTAGAGGAGGCGTCGTTGGTCGTGGGAGAGACTGATTCTTCTTTTTCTGGAGGATCGGTGCAGAGGGGAAGAGAAGTCGAGGAGGGACGAATAATGCGGACGCGGGAAGATTTATAGGTTACCGCCTACCGCAAGTGAGAGGANTATATTGGGGGAGGTAGTTGTCATGAATATGGGGGCGTTGTTGGTAAATAAGGAATTGAAATCGGGGAGAAGTAGAGGAGGCGTCGTTGGTCGTGGGGGAGACTGATTCTTCTTTTTCTGGAGGATCGGTGCAGAGGGGAAAGAAGTCGAGGAGGGACGAATAATGCGGACGCGGGAAGATTTATAGGTTACCGCCTACCGCAAGTGAGGGGAATCGGGTACAGGATGCGCCAGGAATGCTCGTGCAAAATGTACGTATTTATTTATTCATTTCTTTAAGAACTTTTTATTATTATTATTATTATTATTATTTGGAATCTTGAACGGATTCAAACACCCACTATGTAGACGTTGAAATGCCACAATTCTCACATATATAAATTGGAATAAATTTGCCTCGATTTTCTTATTGAGCATTTGCATACATACCACACAATTTTCACATATTTAGATATCTAAGATTTACACTTTAATATTAGCATTTTCACATCAAAATATTAATTTTAATATTTTTAAAAAAGTTAAATGCCTTTTTTAATTCGTAGATTTATAGCACAAAGTTGTTAAAAATATAAATATCAGAGGTGTTAGTTGAATCCTAATTTATGTGTAGAACACTAGGGCTGTCAATTTGGCTCGTTGTTCGTGAACAGCTCGTGTTCGGCTCGTTAAGCAGCTCGTNTGAGAGGAATCGGGTACAGGATGCGCCAGGAATGCTCGTGCTAAATGTACGTATTTATTTATTCATTTCTTTAAGAACTTTTATTATTATTATTATTATTATTATTTGGAATCTTGAATGGATTCAAACACCCACTATGTAGACGTTGAAATGCCACAATTCTCACATATATAAATTGGAATAAATATGCTTCGATTTTCTTATCGAGCATTTGCATGCATACCACACAATTCTCACATATTTAAATATTTAATATTTACACTTTAATATTAGCATTCATAGCACTTAAATTTCTAGTTTCACATCAAAATATTAATTTTAATAATTTTTTAAAAGTTAAATATATTTTTTTATTCAAATATTCCTAATTTACCGATGTAACGCACCCAATAAATAGAATATAAGAAATACCAGAGAGAGAGAGAGAGAGAGAGAGAGAGAGAGATATGAGAATAAAAATAAATAAAAAAATTTGTCAAATTCTTTATTCACAGATATATCTTCATATTTATATGAAATAAAGTACAATATAATGATATTACATTTCTGCGCATGCTTTAATGGAGGTCGTACATGATATTGCATTTGTTTTACGTAGATGAGCTTGTTGATCGAATGCTCTCTGGCTCGATCGCCTGAACTACTATGACTTCGGTTCAGTAAGGCTGATCTGATTGGTTAGGCTGAGTCGATGCTATCAGTCGGTTGAGCTTGATTAACTTCAGGTCTGCAAGATTAACTTGATCGGGTAGGCTTTGTTGATTTGTTGATGTATTAAGATTGTAGACTCTCGATCCCTGGATGAGGGGCTTTTGTCGGTAGAACGAAACTAGAATATCAAGTAAAAAGCGAACCATCTTAACCCGATACGTAGCTCATTTCTCGACGAAGGGATCCTTCGCAATGATCTTAACGCTCTATTATATTTCCAATTCTTGGTTCCTGATTAAGAGCCTCGAGGGCGTCCTTGGAACGATTGGTAATAACAAGGAACGTGATTCTTTCCTTAGTTCAAATCTATTGAAAGGTAGGTCGATGTTTTCGCTCGACTTTTTTGTATTGGTTAGCTCAAATTCTTATCTGTTTTGTTATAATCTGATTGGTGCATACTAGAATCATTTGGTTGTTAATTTTGTCCTTCTCCTGGCTTGGTCAGCCTTTGGTCTTGGCTCGGATGACTACATGTGATCGAATAAGTGTGTCATTTGATATTTTATTGGTGGACCCATCTTTGTCATGTTTCCTCTCACAAGACTATTGGATCTCCTCAGAATCCATGCTGTTACTTTTTTATGTACAATAAATCCATAAGAATTGTGTTATGTATGTAATTTTTTTTTATTACTTGTGTTTATATATTTTTTTGTCAATTTATTATATTTTTATATAAATATCAAACACACATTGTTGGCATCGGTTTTTGGATATCACGAGTGTCAACAAATTTTATACGTCGCGTCGCGCACGAAGTTGGCTNTCTTAAAAAAGGAACAAGAAAAATTGAAAAACTAAAAGAGAAACAATAAGGAATTGTGAATAAATGAAGACATGAAACAAATATCACTTGAACTCATAGTATTAAGTCATAGTCTGTTATGCATACCTTATTAAAGGAATCCTT
>JXCR01117147.1:2108-14791 GCA_002079205.1 Phalaenopsis hybrid cultivar
AAGCCACTGCAGGGCAAATTTACAAGATGACTCAAATTCAAAACAGGTAGCATCATACTTGAAAACCCGTAATACTTGAATCTGGCTGTTTATAGAAATAATTGTTTGCTAACATAATAAAAGATTGCTTCAGAAAGCATAGAATAGAGGAGTTGAAGTTGTAATATGTGCTCAGAACCAAAATCTCCAACCAGCAACTAGCAAATATCCCCCAAGCAAATATCACCCAAGCGAGTATTTTAACAAGAGTTCTGAAGAGAAGATACAACATTTTATATACGTATTCACATTTCCCCCAAGCAAGTTAACCAAGGCAGCAATCATGAAAACACATGCTTATCGAACCAACAACTAGCAAATAAGTGTAAAAAAAATGTAAAAAAAAAATGGACACCCTCACAGCATATATGCATTTATTCCAGATAAGTGAAGTAGTCTATATGCATGTTCATATAAGCATAAACTCAAAACTATTCTTATATGCATCAACTAAAGACTAGCTGATAACAGAAATTAGAAGCCCTAACCAATGACATACACAGCACCCGTTACATATACAAATATATCCAGAATATAAAACAGCTTCATGTGAATTGAAACAAACTGCAATTTTTTTTGCTGATGACATATAATAGCAGCCATGTAATTTTTCTGTTGATGACACGAGTCCAACATATAATAGCANTACAGCACCCTTTACATATACAAATATATCCAGAATATAAAACAGCTTCATGTGAATAGAAACAAACTGCAATTGTTTTTGCTGATGACATATAATAGCAGCCATGTAATTTTTCTGTTGATGACACGAGTCCAACATATAATAGCAGACATAGAAATGTTGTCATATAGTAGCTACCATATAATAGCAGCCAAACAAATGCTTGCCCAGGTAAGCAGTCTATATAATTCACCTTTACTCATACAAATGCTTAAGAAAGTACGCAGAAAATGTATGCAGTGTTTAATTCACATTTATGCATACAAATTCTTAATTCAACTTTACTCATACAATACATTTACTGCCAACTGATTTTTCTCACAAAAAATGTGCAGTGTTCCCCTTTTCCTTCTTATACAGATCTTATGTACATTGTAACTGCACCTCACCTGTGAAGCTACACAGATCTAATTTACATTGTAACTACCCCCAATAGGCTATTTATTGCAGCGGTTGCCCTTAAAGAATCGAGCCATCCAAGC
This sequence comes from Phalaenopsis hybrid cultivar, assembly GCA_002079205.1. Classification (NCBI taxonomy): domain Eukaryota; kingdom Viridiplantae; phylum Streptophyta; class Magnoliopsida; order Asparagales; family Orchidaceae; genus Phalaenopsis; species Phalaenopsis hybrid cultivar. The sequence goes on from JXCR01117147.1 coordinate 3,315, forward strand.
TGCTAGATAATAAGAAATATTCATTTGGGTCTACATTTGTATTTAACAAATTATGAGATGCACCATCAAACGAATAAAGCATAGGAAGGATTGAGTAGAGTTTTTTTTTTTTTTTTAAAAGCGATAGTAATGATATGCTCGGGAAGATGTCTGTAGAAAATGCTCCAACCAATAACTAAAACTGATACTTTTTTTTTTTTCAGAGCAACAGAGAAAGGAAAATATAGCATCTCCATACAGTACTCAATACAACTACGTAGCTGAAATGATCTATGCAAATATAGCATCTCCATACAGTACCCAATACAACATCCATATAACTCCCAGAGGGACAGGACTATAGCATCTATATAATTTCAATTCTTAAACCAAATTTGCATTTATCTTATCATAATATCAATGCAACAAACCAAACTTGCATTTACCTTATCAGAATATCAAGCAAGCACATACTAAAATAAAAAAAATTCCCAGGATACCAGACACTGAGATGAGAAGTTTACAAAATTTTCATTCCATGCTTCAGTATTCTCGATATAGAGATTTTCCATAAATGTCAGTTTTAATTCAGAAAGTATGAATACAGTTTGAGCCAAAATTACCCACATGAAACCAATTCTACTTCAGTATACCACAACCATAGTATACTACAGAAGTTTGAGCCAATTGATATTTATGACAGAAAGACTTCATATACGTTACCACATAATTCTTATGAATTTTCATACATAATAAATATAAAGCACCCTCACGGAAAATGCTTGACCATCCCACGGAAAATGCTTGCCCATCCCACGGATATTCACATATATTAAATTGCATCTCATTGACTCAAGTACAAAACTGCACTTAAATAAAATGCCACAGATATGCAACCTTCTTTTCAAGAATAATAGTATTAATTCTTAAAAGATATGCAACTTCACTGCTGCTTCTTCAAAACATGGAGTTACTATGGAATCATGTCATACAATATTGCAAATCATATGAGTAGCACAAAAAAACATGCCATTGAATATTGTCTGTTACTAAAAAAAAGGAATTCATTTAAAAAGATATGCAGCTCGACACACATAGTACGTATTCAAAACATAAGTGAAACACAACAAGTAACATTCACAAACGTTTAATTGGCTAGGCTTATGTCATTTGTTATTTGCTCTCTCAAAGCCGCTTTCTCCGAAGCACCTTCTCCATCTGGGCTGTGTGATTCTATTGATTCAAGTTCGAGTTGTGGGATGGTACGTCCAACGTGGTATTCAAATGCCTTAGGTGGTATTTGCAATAAATCTTCTTCTATAACGGCAAATTCTACATCTGTCCTGGAATGATGTCGTCAAATGAAGTTGTGTATTGTCATTGTGGCCACTACAATTTAGACTTATCTTGGAAATGGATAAGTTGACATATCACGTAAAATAACTCATTTTTTCTTCCAAACCACGAACGATCTCTCGATCACACCACACAAGAATGAACGCCTTTTGTTAAAAATTTCTTTCTTGTGTCATGCAACTCCGCTCGATCTTTCAAAATCAAGTATATGATATTTTGTATCTGGATATGGTTTCAAATATCCCCTTTGTAAAGGATACCCGACATCGACTAAGTAGTACTTCCCTGTGTAAGGTTTTCTGGTATTTAGAAAATTTATAGAAATTTGGATGGTCAAAAGTAAAACACGACTGTCATACCTGGTGGTGGATAAGAGAAACCATATTTTCTGTTGCTAGTAGTAAACTTGAAAACACGGTTGTCGTGTGCGCTACTTTCCCATCCAGTCATCACATAGGTGAAACACATGTTGAAATCACAAACTGCCATTACATTTTGTATTGGGGATCTGTACCGTCCAATGTATGCAACTTTCTCTGTGCTAGAAAGACGTGCGTCGACATGTGTTCCGTCAATAGCTCTGACGCAATACTCTGATGAACAAATTTATCAATAAGAAAATCATGTGTAAAATTGTAGTAACTGACCTTTAAATTAGGGAAGCACCTTAAAGAACGACATATATCAAGGGTCATTTGCAACATATGTGGGGATGGACTAGAATGTTGGGTCCTCTGACTTGACTATTTCACATGTCAGACTCACTAGCGCATTCAACCCAACTGAGAAATATCTACTTATGTTTTCCGAGGAATGTTGAAACCATTCCATAGCTTCTCTAATGGATTCATTCTGGGATAAAATGTAAAGTGTTATTGCCAACACCTCTCTAACTGTCGTTCTTGATGAACCATGCAATCCATGAAGGGTCCGAAGTTTATTAAGCAGGTCCAGAAAAATTATTTGTGCTGTCCTTCACCATTTTGAAATTATTTTTGCAAGTTTCAATCAAGGGCTCAATAGAATCTCTAACAAATGCAAATCTTTTTTTATTTTTTGCAGGTCGGGGACGCTTTGTTCCACCAGTGGATTGGATATCTGCGGGGATTTGACTGGGACCTCTTGAATCACCTATATGCTCGACCTTCATATCCCGTGCTAAGTTTGTGAGGCCCTGGGGTGAAAAAATGAGCTCTTGTTGCTATAACGCTAGTAAACATACCAACAAACTTATCCTCGAAAGCTGGTTCAATGCCAGTCAATTTGATTTTTTTGGTCGCTGACACTGCCTGTAACAACAAGAAAAATGTAATCAATATTCAAAACATTTGACTCTGAAAATACGTTGAAATAGTGATGTAATTACCTTTAACTTTTCTGTCCATCATTCCTCTGGTGCATCAATTGTTCGCTTTAGTGGATCCCATTCCAATCCAGTTGATCCCTTTTGAGCTCTTTTCATAGTTTCCAGTACTTTTTTTAATTAATCCTATTTGTTTTTAATTTCAACCGATCGTAATCCCTTTTAATTATTTCCTTGAATTTAGTCGTGAGATTCTGCCAACATTCTTTATTAAAATAAGTAGTCGGTCGGTTTCTCAATTCGACCTTCCTCAGACATAGATAAAAAAAAATATTAGTAGCCTCTATCCCACATAGCTGATGATCTGGACTATTTAGATTTACTCATTTTTTAATGTGACATGAATGGATGGTAAGATGACGTGTATGTAATATAATCACATTTTCACAACAAGTATTGCATGCTTTTTAAAATTAAAAAAAAAAATTGATATAACTGTAGACTTTTCGTACCAATGTAGGACAATCAACTGCAAAAAAAAAAAAACAAATGATATAACTAAGGACAATCAACTGCAATACAAGAACTTTGTATTTTCTAGCAAAATTTGGTTACAACATAAGCTAGCAAACACCAATATGATCTCAAATTCAAATTAAGAAACCTCATTCATATCAAAATTTAGCCTCATTGATACATAGAAACTAAAGTTACCTCCTCATCTCCAGATCCACTATATTTGTCACATTTCTTTGCTAAAATCTTATAATGAAAAACAACAAGTTACACTACGCAGAGCAACCATAGGATACTTCATTGAACAATCATAGCATCATCCAACTGGCAAACATCATCAGCTTGCTGCAAATCTTCCATAGCCTAATGCCTCCCTAAGAACACCTCATACAATGTAATATTGTTATACTTATACCCTAATAATAATAATAACATGGTGGCACTAAAAGATGGAAAAATGAAAATACGTTGAAATAATGATTTAATTACCTCTAACTTTTCTGCTTACCATTCCTCAGGTGCATCAATTGTCCGCTTTAGTGGATCCTATCACAATCCAATTGATCTCCTTTTGAGCTCTTTCCAAAGTTTCCAATACTTTTTTTAATTGATCCCATTTGTTTTTAGTTTCATCCGATCGTAATCCATTCCAGTTATTTCCTTGAATTTAGTCGTGAGATTCTGCCAACCTTTTTTTATTAAAATAAATAGTGGGTCGATTTCCCAATTCGACCTCCCTTAGATATAGATCAAAAAAAAATATTAGTAGCTTATTTTTCTCACATAGTCGATGATCTGGACTCTTTAGATTTACTCATTTTTTACTGTGACATGAACGGATGGTAAGATGACATGTATGTAATACAATCACATATTCACAACAAGTACTGCATGCTTTTTAAAATTAATAAAAAATTTGATATAACTGTAGACTTTTCGTACCAGTGTAGGACAATCAACTTCAATAGAAAAAAAATTGATATAACTAAGGACAATCAACTGCAATACAAAAACTTTGTATTTTCTAGCAACATTTGGCTACAACATAAGCTAGCAAACACCAATATGATCTCAAATTCAAATTAAGAAACCTCATTCATATCAAAATTTAGCCTCATTGATACAAAATTAGCAATACTCCACGTTTACTCAACATTATAGAACCATTTGCAATACATAAATCAATTAGGCCCCTCACATAGAAACTAAAGTTACCTCCTCATCTTCAGATCCACTCTATTTGTCACATTTCTTTGCTAAAACCTTATAATGAAAAACAACAAGTTACACAACACAGAACAACCATAGGATACTTCATTGAACAATCATAGCATCATCCAACTGGCAAACATCATCAGCTTGCTGCAAATCTTCCATAGCCTAATGCCTTCCTAACAACACCTCATACAATGTAATATTGTTATACTTGTACCCTAATAATAATAATAACATGGTGGTACTAAAAGATGGAAAGATGTAATTTTTCCATTTCATTTTGTTTTGCAACTAATTTCTAAGTTATATCAGCATCTCAATACACCAGAGATCTACTTGTCTGCAGATGACTCACTTTTGCAGTAATGAGAGAGAAATGGAAATGAAACTTGATTTGCATATACAAGGACCACTCATTTTGATTTGCATTAAACAAAAATAATTGAAATGAAACTGCTAACACCAGTACCGAATTTCAAAACCCTATAAGAACTCAAAAAAATTTAAACGGTGTTCACAGTAACCTTGAACCACAATTGTTGTATTTTCTGGCATTATTATGGATCAAATGTGGGAGCATATTTCTCAAAAACTTGAAAGATCTCACACCACTAAGCTCTAAAAGAACTGCTTCTTACTAAAAAAAAAAATGTAAACGGTGCTCTTTCGTATGGATCTAACAGTAATCATGAATCAAAAATAGTTGTATCACACCAAAATGCCATGAAACCCCATATACTGCCCCGCAGGAAAAAATACACAGCGAGGGAGGACGAGACGGGACAGGAGAAACCCAGAAAACTCAAAGAAGAAGAAGAAGAGGAAGGAGATGAGCGTGCACGAATTTGTTTTACCACTATACGCCTTCTTCTCGGGTAGCTAGGGCATGATCGGTCGAGCGAAGAACGGGGCAACCGAAAACGCAAAGAAGAAAAAGAACAGGGCACGATCATGCGAAAACACAAAGAAGAAGAAAAGAGGAAGGAGATGAGGATGCACTATTTGTTTTACCAGTTTACGCCTTCTTCTCGGGTAGCTAGGGCACGATCGCGCGAACGAAGAACAGAGCAACCGAGAGCAGTGCGAGGGCAGCAGAGGAAAATGGTCTGGCCAAAACGCGATCCGTGCCTATAGCCCTGCATTCACTGTTTACCTTAAACAGTGAAACACTGGTTTTAAAACCGTACTGAAAACGTATTAACCAAACACTAAGGCGGCATTTTCAAAAACGCCGCCACACTTTTAAGCTGCCCCAAACGGGGCCTTAATGTGCTTTTGTGGTTATCAACAATGGGTACTATAGAAGTAATCTCTTGCTTGGATGAACATTGTATTTTCTTTCAAGCAGCTGAAAGAGAGGAGAGGGAAAGGTGTTTCAACTTCCAAAGTTTATAAGCCCCTTCTCTTGCAATGAAATCGGATTTAATGTCACATTTCCTGCTCTTATGACATGAGGGATCAAGTGGGTATCTTATTCAACATTTTGAAACTGTTTATAGCTTTTCCCAAACTAGTCGTACCTGAGCTATCAAGGTATCCTGTATTGAAGGTTGTCCAGCTTTGACCATGCATTTGTAAAAAGATCCATTAAAAATTTTAAATTTACTTATGCTTCACCCACACTTAGCTTATTATTTATTCATCTTTTTAACAATTTATTGAAGGCAGTCTCTTATTATCTACTTTAAACTTTTTTATGTCCCGTTGTTATTTTTTTTCCAGAGTGGCCCAACTTTTCTACGAGTCCTCTCAGCTACACGCTCACGCACACACTGCTTATATCTTCATTCACATAACTTGCTGTTTTTTATTAGTGGCATTTACATAAATAACAACCAAATACTATGCATTTACTTATCCAGCACCTGAACTTTATTTTTTTTACATATGGACCACCCAAATTTTCATATCAAATCAAAAAATATCATTTTAACTTTTAAAAAGTGAAATACATTTATATGCACGGGTAAGGTGGTATGTATGTAAAATTAAGGTTTGGCTGTTAGATATGTAAATACATAGGAATTGAGTGGTATGTATGTAAATATTCCTATTTATAATACTATTTTCACCAAGCATTTTGTTGATGTCTGTGTAATCTTTCCACAGCTCGGCCTTCAGAGAAATGAAAAAGTATCAGAAGGATTTCTCCAGCTGGTGTGGTGAGTGCCAGAGGGAGAAAAGGATAAGGCAGCGGCAGTCTCTTGATGCAACCAAATCGGTAATCACAGTTTCTTTTTTCATCAATTTGTTCTGAAGTTATGCATCACAATCCCTAATTAAATAAATATTCTCAATCATACACTCTTATGTTTATTTTTTATTGTTCCAGGCTTTCCTTAGAACAACTGGATCTATGTCCTAAATACTTTCTTATGCTGCTCTGATAGGAATCCTGGTTTACATGTTGTAATTTATGTGAACTCTGCTCCCTCTCTCCCTCTCTCTTACTCTCTCTCTTTCTGTTCTCTGATCTACCCTTCTGAAGATACTTGCCAAGGTTTCTGCTACTGCATGTTCTTCCAACTGTAAATATGTTTCGTTAGAATTTTTCTTTTGAACCTTGTCTTTATTTCCTTTTTGCAGTATTTTTCCATTTTGTGAAAGACAATAAGAATGTTTCTGTCAAAAAGTTGGAAATGTGGCTTAGATTTGAGCATGCTGTGTAATTTCTGGTGACTCGCCTTGTATTTTGTGATACTTTTATATTTGATAGACTTAATTCTTGTAAGATTATACTATTTTATGTCCTATATTTTTGGCCAGTGGATTTTAGGAAGTGGAGATGTTTTATCTTATCCGAATAATGCTATTTGGTCGTAACTGTGTTATAAAATGATGTGGGTTTAGATATTTTGCAGAATTACCCTACTGAGTGGGGGGAATATTTGTGTACGTAATACACACAGAGTTGTGTGCTTAATAACCTCCGCTTCGCGGTTATTAGGGGGTTATTGAGAGGTTATTGAGGTATTAATTTCAATAACCTATAACACTAATAACCTTCTAATAATCTTAAATGGATTTATTTCGATGTTATTCATAAGTTATTATGGGGATATTGTAGGGTTAATGGAGTACACACGCAGAGCTGCCTTGAGTGGTTTCTCTAGGGACATCATGCTTTGCCACTCAACAATTTTCTCTATATTTTGGAGTGCAGCCAAGTCATTGACATAAATGGGATGTTGCATTGTTATTTTTTAGAAAGGTAAACATATTTTTAGGGGGTAGTTTTCATTAGGGGGCTGTCATATTGGAATTTTTTTTTCTGTGGGGAGATACTTTTGGGTGATTAAATTAAGAGGATGAATATGGAAGCTGTATCATACTTGTTTCATAGATGTAGTTAGTTTAGAATTCATCGGGCTAATAGAAGTAACCACAAAATTAACTTGCCTAATTAAAAAAAAATATTGTAGATTATTTTAAACGTAATTGATATACATTTTATTTGCAATTAGTTCAAAATAATTTGCTATTTTTAAAAAATTATAAAAATACATGCTTATTATTGAATAATTAAGTATTCTCATTGTAAATACTAGAATTGTTTTTTAAAAAAAAAATTTTTTTATTAAAGTAATGAATAGAAGTTGCTTTAATCCTTTGGGCATAAATTTAATTAGATTTACATGCAAACCTATCAGTTCTTCAAATCAACGTAATTATGCATGATGTTTTACCGTTTGAAAGTTAAAATAATATATTTTTTTTTTTTGTGATATAAAAGATTTGGGATTCTAGGTGTTAGATATAAAAAATATAAGAATAGGGTGGTATTTGTCTAAATATCTTATTTATTAATTGTATTCTCATTGTTTAAGTTAGAAGAGTGCTTTCTTAACTTGCTTGATCACTATATTTTCTCATCACAAATATTTAAGAATCAATGCGATGCAATTATTGCTTTATAGCAAGCCTAATGATTACAGTTTTTGCACCAATTATATAGAGGTCACCAGAAACTTGCTATTTACAAATCAAACACTCTTTCAATCAATTTTCAAATCATCACCCAAATATCAAAATTCATGCTAAAGCCACAGCCCCCATTTTTCATTTTTATCAAATTCTCAGCAGTTAACTTTGGTCATGTTGATTATAATAGTAATAAAAACATAACATGCTTGAATAAATAAGTGCTTCCATAGACAAAGGACATCCAATCAGTAAAACAAAGCAAAGACTGATTACAACTTACAACTACTCTTGATGCAGCCAGCTTCAGCTCCTACTCTCCGATAATTGCAAATCAACAAGTCATCTGTAGCTTTCATGGCTGAAAAGTTTCAGTAGAATGGCCTAGAAACAAAAATATGTTTTTAATTACCAATTAAAAAAAAAAAACAAAAACAAAGAGAATTCATAAACAATAAAAGAAAAAAAATAAATAAAATTTACATAGACACCATACAATTCTTATGTATTTACATATCTAACACCCATAGCTTGATATCTACTCTAGTAAGACTTTGGTGTCATAAATCCATGCATGAAAAGGTGATGGTGATAATAAGGGTTTGAGTGGTATGCATGTAAATATGAATGTTTAGATGTTAGAAGTGTAAAAACATAAGAATTGATTGCTATGNTGTAAACGGTGCTCTTTCGTATGGATCTAACAGTAATCATGAATCAAAAATAGTTGTATCACACCAAAATGCCATGAAACCCCATATACTGCCCCACAGGAAAAAATACACAGCGAGGGAGGACGAGACGGGACAGGAGAAACCCAAAAAACTCAAAGAAGAAGAAGAAGAGGAAGGAGTTGAGCGTGCACGAATTTGTTTTACCACTATACGCTTTCTTCTCGGGTAGCTAGGGCATGATCGGTCGAGCGAAGAACGGGGCAACCGAAAACGCAAAGAAGAAGAAGAACAGGGCACGATCGTGCGAAAACACAAAGAAGAAGAAAAGAGGAAGGAGATGAGGATGCACTATTTGTTTTACCACTTTACGCCTTCTTCTCGGGTAGCTAGGGCACGATCGCGCGAACGAAGAACATAGCAACCGAGAGCAGTGCGAGGGCAGCAGAGGAAAATGGTCTGGCCAAAACGCGATCTGTGCCTATAGCCCTGCGTTCATTGTTTACCTTAAATAGTGAAACACTGGTTTTAAAACCGTACTGAAAACGTATTAACCAGACACTAAGGCGGCATTTTCAAAAATGTCGCCACACTTTTAAGCTGCCCCAAACGGGGCCTTAATGTGCTTTTGTGGTTATCAACAATGGGTACTATAGANATCCCATGAGTTTATTACACCCACCTTTAGACAAACACTCCATGAGTAATTATCAGAAGTCTTGTAGGCATCCTGAATGGACTTGTACTCTGCCATTAAAAACATTTATTAAGAAATGTCAGAAATCAATTATGAATAGGAACTATACTCTATACAGGGAGTGAAAACAGAATTAGTTTCCACCTTTCATAATGGAATTGAAGTTGAAAGAATTCTGTTCTCTGCTCCCCAGTCTATACATGCAAACTAAAATGTAGAGTTCCAAAATGGAGGCATCTAGACAAAAAAAAAAAAGATATTAGGTGATTCAAAGCAAGACCAAAACATAGACGCTTAAATAAATTTAGCACAAGTTGATAAAAAAAATTTTTTTTTTATTAGAACTTTGAAAATTAAAAAATCTGTTAGCACAAAAATGCAATATGAAAAATAAAAATAGNCTCCCCAGTCTATACATGCAAACTAAAATGTAGAGTTCCAAAATGGAGGCATCTAGACAAAAAAAAAAAGATATTAGATGATTCAAAGCAAGACCAAAACATAGACGTTTAAATAAATTTAGCACAAGTTGATAAAAAAAAATTTTTTTTTATTAGAACTTTGAAAATTAAAAAATCTGTTAGCACAAAAATGCAATATGAAAAATAAAAATAGCGTTGTATGAAATCACTTAGGGGCTGTCTGGCAACAATTTAAAGTAGGATTTAACGTAGATGCAGGCTAAATCTTGCCAGACGGTCATTTTGGACAAAATAAAGCTGCAGATTTGATAAATCCGGATATCACGGATTTCGGCCATAAATCCCAGATTTAGTGATTTACTGAATCCCACAAATCTGTGAATTTACAGGATTTGGCGGTTTGTTCTACTTGCCACCACTTATGCTGGATTTACAATATTAAGTAAATCCGTTAACAAGAAGTTCTTTCGGATTAAAACCATTCAAAATGTAGTAAATCCGGATTTACGGGATTAACTAAATCCTAATAACTTAAATGTCAACTATTGCCAGCTCCTTACTGCTTCATTCACGAAAAGCCAACCATTGTAAGTTCACAACCATATTACCACTGATCACTCATTTTCTTCATTTATTTCAAATAGCTTTCCATCTCCCTTATATCTATCGTATCTGCNTGTTGTGTGAAATCACTTAGGGGCTGTCTGGCAACAATTTAGAGTAGGATTTAACGTAGATGCAGGCTAAATCTTGCCAGACGGTCATTTTGGACAAAATAAAGCTGCAGATTTGATAAATCCGGATATCACGGATTTCGGCCATAAATGCCAGATTTAGTGATTTACTGAATCCCACGAATCTGTGAATTTACAGGATTTGGCGGTTTGTTCTACTTGCCACCACTTATGCTGGATTTACAATATTAAGTAAATCCGTTAACAAGAAGTTCTTTCGGATTAAAACCATTCAAAATTTAGTAAATCCGGATTTACGGGATTAACTAAATCCTAATAACTTAAATGTCATCTATTGCCAGCTCCTTACTGCTTCATTCACGAAAAGCCAACCATTGTAAGTTCACAACCATGTTACCACTGATCACTCATTTTCTTCATTTATTTCAAATAGCTTTCCATCTCCCTTATATCTATCGTATCTGCACTTAGACATGTTAGCAATCCTTCTAGGCATGTTTCACACTCGGATCTTCAAAAAGTAATTCCAATTGCCTATTTATTTTTGTATAATGCCCGCCAAATAATTCATGTTCTGGATCTTGCCTATTAATCATATAAAAATCATTAAAAATCCCATTAGTTTTCCAGTCATTCACTAAACTTCAGATTTAAAATCCAATTCTTATGAGAAGCGGTAAGGAACAACTGGAAAAAAGAATA
>JXCR01117150.1:0-18601 GCA_002079205.1 Phalaenopsis hybrid cultivar
AGTTATTATTGATCCAACTGAAATTAGGGTGATTTTTCCAACCAGGATTATAATAGTTTGAATAGGATTATTAGTTTTTTTTGTTTTTGCATTTAAAGTTTCATATGATGATTGAGAATCTATCATTTGTCTCAATGAATTTTCGTCATGCCCAAATGGTGTATAAGAATAATTCATTCAATATTAATCTATCTTCTTTGATATTATTGCAATTTGAGCAACCAAAATAGATATTGCATTATAATCATGACTATTAGCTACTTTTTTTGGAGTTACCCTTTCGGAAAGCCATTAAAATTGTAGTAGCCATCTCTTCAATTAAGGAATATGCTTCATCAAATGGTTTTGACATTAATGATCCACCAGCGCTAGTGACAATTATAGAATTATGAGAACCAACTAATCCATTATAAAAAATTTGAATGATTAACCAATTTGGTGACACATTGTGAGGACACTTTCTATCTTTAAATCGTTCCCAAGCTTCATAAGTTGATTCTCCTTCAAAAAAAAAGATGTGATATCATTTCTAAGTTTAGCAATTTTTTATGGTGGGAAATATTTAGATAAAAATTTTGTGTTAAATCTCCCCAAGTTCTGATAGATCCAGATGTTAATTTGTTTAACCACATCTTAGTTTTATCCCTTACTAAAAAGGAAAAAAAGTCTAAGTCTGACGACATCATTCGAAACTTCATCATATTTAAATGTAGCACACAATTATGGAAAACTAACAAGATTTAAATTAGGATCTTCAGTCGGTGTTCCCCCAAACTGATTAGTTTGTACAATTTGGTTAATAGAAGATTTAAACTCAAATGAATTAGCAGCTGCAACAGGGTTTGGTATTCTCAAATAAATTTCATCTACTGTAGGATTAGTATAATCTCTTAAATGTCTCTCTTGATGCTCATTTTCAATTCCTGGATTATTTAAGTTTGTAGCCATTTTGTTCAATATTTCTAATTCTTTTTGTTGTTTTCAATCTTTTCTAATAGTTCTTTCTACCTTCAAAGCATAAGGTACTAAACCTTCAGATAATAAACTATGCATACACAAACACAATAAGCAATTAAAATAAGCAAACGCACTAAAATATAAAAATATCAATTAAACTACAAATTTTTTTATAAGTTTTTTAGTTCAAACAAATTTTTCTAAACTATAAACTAATTTATCGTTACTCCCTGACAACTGCGCCAAAAACTTGATGCAGGTTTTTGTGTATGTGTTGTAAATATCTTTCAATACTACAACACACACATGACAACACAATTAGTAAATAAGTAGATCAATCACAATAAACATAACTTCAGTATAACTAGTTTTATATTTTAAAATCTTTAAGCTGTCAAACCTAATAATTACGCAAATATGCGTATCGCTCAAGTAATAAAAAATTCTAATGGAGTCTCGAGTATCTATCCTACATGGAGTTGTAAATTTTTTTGGTTATAATGTAAAATGAAATTTTCAAACTTTAAAAATTTAAGTAAGAAAAATAAATCTAAAGTAAATTTAATGTATGCTAAATGAAAGATAGCTAAGAGAACTAAGCTAACTAAGCTATATTCTAAACTTCAAAATAAAACTTATTAAGACTAAAAAAAGTTTTGTAACGAAGAGTTCATATTTAAGAAATCATCATTCCCCTTTACAATCAGTTTATGGTTAGTGAAGTAATTAAATTATTTTAAAATTATATATAAAATTGTATTGTGTCAAATAGGAGCAATCTTATTCTTTACCCTCTGTGAGTGCATAAAGAATATTGAATAATACAGAGTTTGGTCTCTAAATTCGTGGTTAGGTTGAGAGGATATTGGCTCCCACTCCAGAGCTTCCACTTCTCCCTTCCCTGAGAGCTAACAATCACACTTTAGTTTTTAAACAACTTGACCAAATTGAGGATTTTAGTCTGTCAACCCAAAATCTCCAATTCTACGCCCATCAAAATATATTTCTCTATTTATTTGCACTCAACCCCATGGACTACATTCTCAATAATGAAATTGAATGTGACTCTTACCTTATTGTAGAAAGCATAGCCCTTTCAGATCTTATGTTTCTCAATAAATTTTAATATTTCAATTGGCTAGATTGAAAAGTAAATGAAGATCAGAGATCAAATCATCACAATTTATCGACATTTAAAAATCTTGCACAAAAAAAATTAATTCTTCACAAAATAATATCTCATTGCAGAGAGAAGCACAAAGAAGACTACTCAGAATTCATGAGAAGAATAGGACAAAACATAGATTGTATATATAAAAACAAGTTTACAAAATAAAGAAAGAAAAGAAAACAACTTATCTCACACTCCTTCTCAAGCGAATCCTTTGAAGCTTCCTTTATACACTTCTCTCTTTATAATCACACTCAATTCTCTCTTAGAATTATATGAAGAAGAAATTTCTCAAATTCCTCTCCTTTTACAAGTCTAGAAGAAAATCCTCTCCAAAACCTAAGACTTCTCTCCAAGACTTCTCACGCCACCACACGCCACACTCCACTACACTCCTCTTCTTAAGAGTGGTGCTAGCCCCCCTTCAAAGAATTCATAATTCCCTCTTTTTTTCAAAGAGTCACACCTCTTCACATCAAGAGACAAATTCCTTCATCCAAGAGACATATTTCTTCATTAAAGAGCCTTTTTAAAGTGTCTAGATGCACTGAACCACTACATTTCGAATTACTTTAGGCCTTCTAGAACCTCTAAAAAGTAGTTAGTAACCACCACAATCCATCTTAATTTGTCTCAAGCGCGTTTGGTGCATGTTCTATCACCTTTGGCGCTAGTTTGTTCGAGTTCCATGCTATTCTCTGGATTTTGGCACCTCTGGCGCCAAGATGATGAAAAACGACAGTTTTACTCCAAATTTCATCCTTTTTTGCTCTTTTTTGCTCTAAATGTCTAAAATCAATATGCATGTAACAAAACATGAAAATACCATTCTTTAAAGTGTAATATCACCAAATTTAAGAATAAAATTTATACATAAAATTGCACATTTTTTTGGTGTATCACTATCCAATATTTGGTTCATGAAAGAGAAAGGAAAGTGTCCTTCCTTATGGCGGTATTGAATTTTTTATAGTCAATACAAATTCCCTATCCAGTGACTTATCTTATTGGAATTAATTTGTTCTTTTCATTTATGACAACAATCACTCCCCCTTTCTTAGGAATGCAATGAATAGGACAAAGCCATTCACTATCTGAAATTGGATAAATTATCCCAACATCCAACCACTTTAAAATTTCTTTTTTTACCACTTCTTTCATCATAGGATTTAATCTTCTTTGAGCATAACCCTGAGTGTACAGTCATCTTCCATTATAATTTTGTGCATACAGATTAAAGGAATAATTTCATTAATGTCTGCTAACCTCCACTCGAAAGCTTTTTTTATAATCTTTTAGTGTCTCCTATAATTTTTCATTATGATCTTTAGTTAACTTTGAGGATATTAAAGCAGGTAAAGTAGATGAATTTCCTAAGAATGCTTACTTTAAATGCGTAGGAAGAACTTTCATCTCAAGTTCAGGAGATTTTTCAATTGAAGAGATTAGAGTTCTATTTTCAGTAGTATATAACATCTCAAATTTTTTCTGAGTATAATTAGTATCTCAAACATTTAGCTCTAACAATTTTTCTTCAATATCACAGTTAGTTTAGACGGCTGAGATCAAGTCATATGGAAGGATGAAACGTGAACCTCGGGCCACGTGGCAGCTGACTCGAATGGCCATAGCAAATGAAATTACGCCGCATGGTCTTTCAGAGCCGTCGTAGGATGAGTTGGCACTGGCTGTGNTTTCTTAGGAATGCAATGAATAGGACAAAGCCATTCACTATCTGAAATTGGATAAATAATCTCAACATCCAACCACTTTAAAATTTCTTTTTTTACCACATCTTTCATCATAGGATTTAATCTTCTTTGAGCATAACCCTGAGTGTACAGTCATCTTCCATTATAATTCTGTGCATACAGATTAAAGGAATAATTTCATTAATATCTGCTAACCTCCACTCGAAAGCTTTTTTATAATCTTTTAATGTCTCCTGTAATTTTTCATTATGATCTTTAGTTAACTTTGAGGATATTATAGCAGGTAAAGTAGATGAATTTCCTAAGAATGCTTACTTTAAATGCGTAGGAAGAACTTTCATCTCAAGTTCAGTAGATTTTTCAATTGAAGAGATTAGAGATTTTCTATTTTCAGTAGTTTATAACATCTCAAAGTTTTTCTGAACATAATTAGTATCCCGAACATTTAGCTCTGACAATTTTTCTTCAATATCACTTTTAGTTTAGATGGCTGAGATCAAGTCATATGGAAGGATGAAACGTGAACCCCGGGCCACGTGGCAGCTGACTCGGATGGCCATAGCAAATGAAATTACGCCGCATGGTCTTTCAGAGCCGTCGTAGGATGAGTTGGCACTGGCTGTGTTAAGTAGAAAATTAAGTGATTTTTTATTTATTTTAATTCCAGTACTTGGAAAATACATAACTTAGTGTAGAAAAATCATAAAATAAAATAAAAACACCCGTTGCTTAGTGAATAGAGTAGACAAAAATAAAAATTATTTAAGGTGTCTCTGATTTTTAATTAATTAAATACTTTGTAATGTTTTAATTTTAACTAGCTAAATAATAATCATCATGACTTGAAATTTTAGGGGTTGATTCCTCATGTTAATAGGGAGTGTCTATTTTTTCTAAGGTCAGAGAGCATCTCTATCTTTAAAACCATAATTTTCAAGCCTAGACGTTTTTTTTTGCTTGAAATAATTTTATAAACAAAAATATAAATCAAAAAATTCTAGGATTAATTTTGTTAGGTTTCCCCTGGCCAGAGGATCCTATGAAAAATATAAAATAAATTTAAGTAATTTTGTGTAATTTTACAATTAATTAAATGTATAAAACTTAAAANATACTTTGAAAATACATAACTTAGTGTAAAAAAATCATAAAATAAAATAAAAACACCCGTTGCTTAGTGAATAGAGTAGAAAAAAAAATTATTTAAGGTGTCTCTGATTTTTAATTAATTAAATACTCTTTGTAATGTTTTAATTTTAATTAGCTAAATAATAATCACCATGACTTGAAATTTTAGGGGTTGATTCCTCATGTTAATAGGGAGTGTCTATTTTTTTTAAGGTCAGAGAGCATCTCTATCTTTGAAACCATAATTTTCAAGCCTAGACGTTTTTTTTTTTGCTTGAAATAATTTTATAAACAAAAATATAAATCAGAAAATTCTAGGATTAATTTTGTTAGGTTTCCCCTGGCCAGAGGATCATATGAAAAATATAAAATAAATTTAAGTAATTTTGTGTAATTTTACAATTAATTAAATGTATAAAACTTAAAAAAAAATTAAATAAAATATTATTCAAAATTTAACTAAAATTATTCCACACTATAAACTATAATCATTTTAGCACATTGTAAAAATTCAAAATTAATTTGATTTAGTTTGAGCACTAAAGTCTATTTTCTAAGTAAAAATGGTATTTTAGCATTAAAAATATTTTAATAAATTAATTATAATTAATAAAATTATGAAAAGTGGATTTTTGAGCTCCTTGTGATGAGGAACATTTAGGAAAAATAAAAAAATATTTTAAATAAATAGTTCATTTTTGAGCTATAGTTTGAATTAAAAGTAATTAAAAAATGATTAGAAATTTCAAAAATATTTTAAATAAATTTTTTTAATTATTCTTTGATCACTTAGGACCCTTTAAAATATTTTTTATATTTTTTCTAATTTATTTACGAATTTTTATATGTAAGAAAATGTATTTTATTTAATTTTCCGTTAAAATAATTATAATAAATAAATTAAAATTTGCAAAAATGAAAAGTTTGTTTTCTGTCTTCTCTAAACTCAGGGAAATTTAATAAAAATATAAAAAGTAATTTTTTAAATTAAACATATTTTGTATTTAAGTGAATCACTAAAATAAATAAATAAAGATGATAATTAAAATATAACTTGAAAATCATGGAATTTTGTTTAAGTGGTTCTCTGATCTAGGTGAACCTATAATAATTTTCCCATGAACAAAAATTTTACTTTGACAGGTTAAATAAATTAATATTGAAAATCTTATTTTTCTGAGTTAAAATAATTATATAAATTAAATAAAAATTGGAAAAATCATATTTTCTCCTCTTATATTTTAATTGACCCATGAGCGGGGTACAATAAAAATTTCAAATTCATTTGAGTTATATTTGATGAGTAATTAAGTGAAGAGCCCCGGGGGCAAAATGATAATTTTGGATTTTGATGCCTTGATTAAAATTTAGGATTAAACAAATGTTAAATAGGTAATTTTGATCATAATGAACTCTTTTAGATGTTCGAGACAATGGGTTAAAATGTAGAAACCAATTTATCATCTTTTCATGGTAAGGTTAAAAGTGTAATTTCATAAATTGTTATGCTTTGGAAGTCATTCTAATTGGATGATATTAAGGTAGTGGGCTTAAGTTAGAAAGATAATAATTCACTCATTTGAAGCCCTTTAATTGATGATTAGACGATAACATGATCTTTCGATGAGAATAGATCCCACTTAAATTAATATTTTGATAATTGCAAATTTGCTCATAAATTGTTAAAGGGCTCGGTGGTGAGCTAGGCTAGATATTTGAACTTATTTGATAAGGATTAGAAAAGAAAGACAAGGTTGATTAACACCTCCAAACACTACAAGCCTAACTTTAATGATGGTTATAAGATCTTTGATGACTTAAGCTTGCTTTAGAGGCATCCACTTACATAAATCTTAAGTAAGAAAATCACGTGAATATTTGAAGTACCCCACTCTTAGGATAGTTGAAACATCAGGTTCACTGAGGATAGGATGTATTAATTCCTTGAAACTAAATTTAAAGTTTGGGATGATCAATTGAACAATATAATAGGTTCAAATGAACTCTGAATGTTTCAAAAGGTTCTAAAAGTTGTTAAGGTTTGTTCCCGAAGCACTTTTATGACCTTTTGGATATGTTGGAGGACAATTAGACTTATTATTCTTTGCTCAATAAAATAATATATTAAAACCTTTAAGGAGCCACCAAGTTATGATCTGGGGTTTGGTAACTACACCTTCATTTGGTCTTTCTATTCTTGCAATTTATTTAAATTTTTTATAAAATTATATATGGTGCAAGTTCTAACATTTCAACGGGGGCAATGTGAAGATGACAAGTATGCCTTTAAAGTTTTATTT
The DNA here is from genome assembly GCA_002079205.1 of Phalaenopsis hybrid cultivar. Classification (NCBI taxonomy): domain Eukaryota; kingdom Viridiplantae; phylum Streptophyta; class Magnoliopsida; order Asparagales; family Orchidaceae; genus Phalaenopsis; species Phalaenopsis hybrid cultivar. Next base: position 7,269 of record JXCR01117150.1, read on the forward strand.
ACATTCTGTCATTTCATTTACTACAATCTACTATGGCTTTTACAAATGATGCATGCTTGGTTGATAAAGTGAAACCTTTTCAAAATTAAAACAATTTCAAAAATAAATTAAACCCTTTCTTAGGCAACCATAAATACATTGAAATACAACTTCCTAACACATCCTTTTGAATTTACGGGAGTCCCTTAGATAAGGTAACCCATGACTACTAACGAGATCTCCCCAGTTTAAATGCATTTAACAACTCATTAAGCTAATTAAATTTAAATGTAAATAGTGGTACCGGAATGGGGGAACCAAGGGTTCGTAGTCGGTGTTGCTCTAATCAACTTTAACCCCCCTTCCCCTTGAAGATGATTGAACCGAACGTTCTATTTAAACCTTTGAACGCTTAGACTTTAGGATTGCTACTTCATCAATAAGCTTTGAGCTAACTCTGTGGGCAACAATATACAACAACTTGAGGATCTACATCAGTACGAGGATATACGATAACAAGTCTTTTCCTTAAAATTAAATAACAAGCTATAGGACTACGAGGTTGTCCACCTTGTGCAAAACAAATCCTTAACTCATATTTAGGCTTTTGCATGATCATGTCATGCAATCTAGGTCCTAACTCATTTTAGGATTCAGAGGTTATTGTCCGATACGACATAAACCCTCCTATCTTCCAGGCTATTTGTGCGATCGTCTCACACAAATGTATGTCCTAACTAATAAAAATGGTAGGATAAAACATTCAATAATTTTCTTCTCGAAACTGAAGCCAAACTATAGGATAGCTTGGAAAGTAATTTAGGTTCTCCTCAAGATCCATGATGACACCCAAGTATCTCTTCTTTTTTATTCTATAACAATGTTCCAAATTTGAGCCTTTATCATTTGACACTCCTTGTTGTGATGTTTAAAAAAGTCCTATCCTTTGAAATTATTGAAGAAAACATTTTCTTATATAAATCAAGAGTTTTCTTGGGTGACTTCAGTTATCTAAAACGTAATTGACTATAGGGGCTCGCCTCTATAGAGAGCTTTAAGAACTCGGGTAATATATACCATACCTAATTCCTTATATTAGATTGTTGACATCAATTTTTGGATATCATAGGTGTAGGGTGTCTAACTGTGATCGACAAAAATTAGTTATCATGTCATGCACAAATTTGGCTTAAATTGACTTGAGCACCAGCGAGCTTGTTCAGATGACCCCGAATGAAGAAACGGACCACGCGAGTGTGTCCGAAATGTCGATTTCACTTACGGGGGATGTTCACTTCGCTACGGCTTCACGGACGGGGTTAAAATGTGCGAATTATCATTTTGGGCACAATTGTAAAAAAAATGGCCCAAACAGCCCTGAATGATGAAACGGACAAAGCCAATGCGTCCAAAACGTCGATTTTAGCCAAGAAGGACGTTCACTTCTCCACGAGGACGTCTACGGGTGAAGAATATACGGAGGATAATTATAATAATATAATAATAATTACTATTATAATATCATAGAATATATATTATTATTATATAAATAACCTTATCTCTCCCTCTATCTCACGCTCCTCTGTCATTCTACCGAACGCACACGACTCCTCCCCGGACCGCCTCACGAAAACTGCTTCCTTCGCTCCCGGTGCGCACCGCCGATGAACTAAGTCCTCCACCTCGCATGAAAATCCTCCATCGACGCTCTTTTTTGCTGGCATCCTTGTGGGTTCCCCTCCTTCATTATTGTCGAGCGATTCTCTCTCGCGAAGGTACATTTTCTTTATTGTTGCATATGTTTTATATGTTAAATCATTTATTTTTGGTACTTTACATACCTCACTGCTTCCTATCTCCTATTCTCCTTATTGCATGATTCATTGTGGGATACACTGAAGCACGGACTGGACGTCAACAGTTTGGAGCAAGTAAAGAGAACACGCCTACAATTTTCGCGGTGGTGAGATCCCCTAAACTTCTAGCTAGCCCTAGGTTTAGTGGTGTCTAGACGTGTGGGTTTGGTCTCCCACACGGGGTGCGTGCGCCGGCATGGGTCAGCGTGACGACGTTCTTGCGTGATGGATCGTCAATTTCCTAGAGCTAGCCTTTAGGTTATGACTTTTTGTGCATAACCAAACACCCTCCGTAGAGCCGAGTGTCTCTCATTTGCTGTGAGCCTTAGCACAAGTCCCGATGAGTTGTAATCTCTCACTCCCCTTGCTTTGGGTTTCCCTAGCTTTACTTGGAGAATGTTGGGGGTCGAACTTGGCAAAGCAAGAGAAACTTAGTAGCTAGCTCGCTTTGCAAAGTCTGGAGGAGTTCGCCAAATGGTAAAAGCTTTGTAGCTAGCACATTTCACGACGTCGTGGAGAGTTTTCCCTTCAGAGATCCGGGGAGAAAACTCCCCACATTCCCTCACTAAAATAAGAGGTGGCGGTGCCGCATATCCAATGGTCTAAACCTTAGGTTTCCTAGGTGAGATCGTTAGTAAGAGCGTGACTCGCAATCATATGAGGTCATTTGCACCTCATTGTTTGCATATGTGTGTCTTGCATTGTTACATATTGTGTGTCATATATCACACTACACTTGCACTTGCACCTTGCACCTTGCACCTTGCACTTGCACGTTGCACTTGCACTTGCATCATTGCACCTTGCACTTGCACCTGCACCGACACCACTTGTGCCTCGATCGGTTATCCCGAACCGGTCACACCTTGCACCTTGCACTTGCACTTGCACTTGCACCTACACTAACACCACTTGTGCCTCGATCGGTTATCCCGAACCGGTCACATCACTTGTGCTTTAGCCGGCTACCCCGGTCCGGTTAGCACAATACTTTGGTTTGACCAGATGCTCCATCCCGATCGACCTACCACTTTCTCCTTTGCATGTTGTGTATGTGCATGTACATGTTTGTTTGCATGATCGATATCATCTACTTGAGTTGTATTTCTTCGGGTCACTGCCTTATCAACATACCTCTTTTTGGGCCCCTGCCCCTACGACATGCCTACCTCTAGGCCACTGCCTTACCGGTATACCCTCCTTTCGGGCCCCTGCCGCTATGACATGCCTACTTTTGGGTCACTGCCTTACCGGTATACCCTCTTCTCAGGCCACTGTCGCCACGGCATGCCCACATTCGGGTCACTGCCTTATCGACATACCCTCTTTTCGGGCCCCTACCACTACGGCATGCCCATTCCTACAAGTCACTGCCTTCATGGCATACTCTTTATCACTACTTATGTGTTCTGATTTTCTTGCATTAGCATTTGCATTTGCATATTTGCATGGATAGCGAGCCAGGTTCGTTAGGAGGGTGACCCTGTGTTGGTTGCAATGCCTTAACGAGTATTGTTTGTTGGGTTGATCTCAGTGAGCAATGCAAGTTAAGTCATCGAGATTGACACGAGTATGACTGTGCTAAAGATTTAATAGATTTAACTCGTGTCACCATTCTTCGTAACACCCTTTAGATCCTTCAGATCTTAGGATGGGGCCAGTAAAGTGACCCTATCAAATTCATACCATACCTAGACTTACCTCGCACTTAGTTACTAGTTTGATGCACCGTTCATTAGATGGTGTGCTAGGCTAGGCTTTAGGGTGCTAGGTAGTCTTTTTGATGTCTCATTATTGTTATTTGCTGGATTGGTTGCCGTAGCCAGATATCTTTCTTTTGTGTTATGTTTTTGTTGTGACTGCATGTCGCATATGTATAGTAGTGTCTTAGGGAGTTCTTCTGCAGGGAGCTATGCCTATTTTCATATACACACACAAGTACCGCTATGGGGGGAGAAACTAATGATTTCTGACCCTTTTGCTTGCAGGTGCAATTAGCTCCCCCCACTTTTAAGGCATGGCTCATGATACGTTATGTGCATGTGATTTTCCCGCTGTCACTTGTTTCCATGCAGGATTGAGTCTTTTTCTTTTCTCTATGTATTTTTTAGAGTCTAGGAGAGTCCTGTAACAAAAATAAGATACGGGCACGGGTTTCGAGTTGTTAGCACAGGAACCACGTGGAGGGGACCAAGAGCAGATGCTCGTGCCATGTATCTTAATTTTGCATTTTATTCTGATGTATAAAATTAGGATCGGGCATGTATATGCGGAGTCCGACCACCCTTTTCTTTTCTAGGATATGTTGCCGACCCAGCAGCACCGGCCTGTTTATTATTTTGGTTTGACTTGCTTTGTTTTTTTTTGCATCATGTTGCACGTCTGCACTTGCATGTGTTTTCCTCATTTTTTTGTGTTTTATCTGAGTTTTCACGATACAACATAGGCTCATTAAGGACCCTAAAATTGTAATTTTATACAAAATCGTAAATAAAATATTCAAGATAATTAAAATTTAGAATTAAAATATTCAGGATTTAAAAATTGCAACATTTAGTTTCTTGCATATATTAATAGAGCCTCCACAATACTTAGGATCATTTTAGATAACTGCATTCATATTTGGATGTCCCGAGCAGGAGTCCCCGTACTTTTCCAACCTGACTGGCCTAACATACCTTCATATAGGTGGTTGTCTAGTACACCTAGGGTGTTAGGAGGCTCCCCGACCCAGACAGGGTGTAAGTCCTTTTGTTTGGAGTGTTTCCGGGGTGTAAGTCCTTTTGTTTGGAGGGTTTCCAACTTTGTAGCTGAACCTCCACTTTCTCTTTCTTTCCCGAGGCATCCTTGCTATAGAGTGTTTCTAGCTTTGTAGCTGAACCTCCACTTTCTCTTCTTTCCTGAGGCGTCTTTGCTACAGCGTTTCCAGCTTTGTAGTTGAACCTCCACTTTCTTTTCTTTCTTGAGGCATCATTGCCACCAGTTTCCAGCTTTGTAGCTGAACCTCCACTTTCTCTTTCTTTACCGAGGCATCCTTGCTATTTCAGCAAGTATAAGTCCCACCTCTTGGAGCTCCAGCTTTTAGTCATATGATATAATTTATTTCCTTTGACCTTAGGGCTACCGAGGTTCCCGTGGATGATGCAAATCACAAATTGCTGACCGGGGATTTCAGGACATGTTGAGTCGACTACCTTCACGACCAGGTAGACTTAGGGTCCTAATAGCTGTGTATGACGGGTTTGTGGTACCCCGACCCAGTTACCTCTACCTTTTAGGATCACTCTACCTTCCTTTTGTTGAGCCCCTTTGAGCCCTGTCGCTCCTTGACCTCAATGATATCACCTTGACAGCCTGATGCCGATGAGCTGCCGCTCATTTGGGATACGACGATTTGTCCTCTACCCATTGGCCCGGATGTGCTTTGACGTATTGAGAGGTCCCCGTTAAGATGATTTAGGTTATTTTGTGGGCCCCATGTGCTGATAAACCGCTATCCATTCCGGGATGTGAGAGTCTCATTCTCTGCCCGATTGTTTAGCGTGAGCTTTGAAGCATTGGGACTGTTCCCATACGGAATAATCTTCCTTTGGTTGCCTATATCCCAAGTTTATGATAATATGAAGCGAAACTCCTTTTATCGAGAGTATTCTTGGGTATCCCCCAAATTTAATTAACCAGTAGGAACACGTTCCTCTGGGAGTGCTCTTGACCCCAGAACAGGTACATACACCTGACTCTCTGGTTATGGGTAGTTTATGTAGATACTTCTTTCGTGGATATTGGTTTAAGGGGACTCCTCTCGATCTTGTTTGGGCATACATTCTTAACCTATCCTTGCGAGAGTTATCGTACGTAGACTCTCCACGATTTACTTTTTCTCTTGTTTGTCTCTTTGTCGTATGTCCCTTCTTATTTGATTCCTCTCTCTTCAAATCATTTATATGGTTCGGGAGGGAGATTTATTCAAATGAGGGAAGTATACGATGATTGACAAACTGGTGACTCCTTTTGAGATAAAAAAAGAGAAAAATTAAACAAAAAACAAATCTGGTGACTCCGTTGGGGATGAGTCTCTCTCTCCATACTTGGAGTTTCACTTCAGGGGTTATAGTCTCTCTTCGTACTAGGAGTCTCACTCATATTATCGTGATCTGATTGTCTGCCTTCGAGTCATAGTTGAGCCTTTTGTGAGACATTGGTTTTCAGTCCATGTGTCAGTTGCTAGAGGTAGCAACTCGATGCATTCTGTCCCTTTCTCACCTTCAATAGTTCGGTTATTGCATTATCGCATGCATCGATGTCGTTGTATTTCTTGATTGATTTCATAACCTTTTCCTATTTCTAATCATTGTCCCTTTTTGCCCCGCTATGTGGAAGAGCAGGAAGATGGATATAATCACTATCGTCGGGGGATCCCTTTCCCTTCTCCCAGAGCGCTTTCTGTGCTCCTGAGGGTGTCATAACCTTCAGTTCCTTCGAGCACCCATATGGGATTACCTTATGTGATCCTACGCCCTCTGAGGCGTTCGCTCTGTGCCCTTCTCCTTAAAAGGGTAGACGTCATATTGAGATGTTTCTATGCCCTTTCAAACATTTACTCTATGCCCTCCCTTAAAATGGGATACATGCATATTGAGTCGTTTCTACACCCTCTTAGGCATTTCACTCTGTTCCCTCCTTCTTAAATAGGGAGATATGAATATTGAGCTATTTCTACACCCTTTTAGGCAGTTGGCTCTGTGCCTTCCCCCTTAAGTGGGGAATGTGCATATTGAGTTATTCTTACGCCCTCTGAGGCATTTTCTTTGTGCTCTCCCCCTAAAATATGGATTCGTGCATAGTGAGTTGTCTTGGCTGCAGTGGCTCGCCTCAGGCCCGCTTCTTTTGCAAAAAGAAGCCGATGCTCGATAGCGACATGCCGCAGCACCTGACGGTCTTTTCCAGACTCATACCTCTGTGTTTTCACTGATCTCTCTGCCATAAGTAGGTGAGTATTTTACTAGCAGTAGGTTTGTCACTACTGTCGCCGGTATGAATTCAGTCCCAGTTCTCTCTTTCTATTTCGATTCCCCTGAGGTTCCACCTGTCCCTTAATTAGGTATGAAGGCCATGAGAATCAGGAATAGATTGCTTTGAATTTAGTAGCATGTTCTGCTTCATGTTTATATATACCTATCTCAATTCCAGTTTACGAGGTGTCTTTGGCCCTCAAATTGTGAGTCATTTTGCTATTGTCCCCAGTTGTGCGGACCACATCTCTGTTGGAGTTTTGCATCATGCCTTCCTTTGAAAAGGATGAGTTGTGCATGTAGCACTCCTTTCATTGTAGCAACTCGTATCGATGCTAATTTTCCATTGAGGAAGAGGCTGGTACCAAATGACGATGCGCTACAACGCTCTTTCTTATTTTCTGGCCTCTCTTGTAGTCCTTCAGTGTTTTGAGGATGTCCATCCCAAGGATGTTGCATTAAGAGAGCTAGAGTTACTTGTTAACGACACTGTTCTTTGGCGGTGTGGTATGTCCCCGCCATGACTCCTTTTGGTTCCGGCACGGGATGATGCTCAAATCCTGTCAGCTGAGAATCCTTTTTCTCCTATGTATGGCAATATGAACTATGTTCGAGCCAAGATTGCGTGGGGGATCTTTCCTCCCCAGGATGCAGGTTGTTCTCATCTTGCAGTCCATGTTGTTTTTGTTGATACCACGAGTTCTCTGACCGAGCAACTCGTAGGAGCAACATCCTATTTAAGGGGAAATTTTTTCGCTGGTTTGACGACCATCCCAGCCCCATTATTCTGGATTTCTCAGAGGTCTCGTTTGTCCCTACATTAGGCAAGGGCTTCAAAGGAATAAAAACATATTGATGCAATTACAGCAGCTGAACTAGCCGCAGGTCTCTTTACCCTTCGTGGTTCAGGTTGATGGGAAATTTGTCACTCCCTTTACTGAGAATCACTCTATTGTATTGTCTAGTTGTGTGGAGTACACCCCAACCATGATAGCTGTGAGGTTTCCCCCTCCTTAGAATGTAGATTGCTCTAATTTTATGGCCCATATTGATGACTCATCTATAGATCTCCTTACCAAGAAGATTATTTGAGGAGTTTACCTCTACGAGGACTGGGTCCTCTTCCATGAAAGAAGCTCCTTACCCAGATCCTTCAAATGTCCAAACAAACTTATTTACTCTTCCTATTCTATAGGCCCTTGTAGTAGGAGATCAAGGTTCTCCTATCGGTCCATTATAAGGCTAGGATATTCACTTTTTGTCATCTGTTGTATAGGTCATGATACCCATCGAGATGTTGCATGGAACCCTTGATGTGATACTTATTGCCACTGTACCAGATGTTATGACAGGTATCATTGTGATTCTGCTGGAGTGGCTTTTGACCACATTTGTTGTGCCTACTCTTTCTATAAGCTATAAGGAAAATTTTATGGCTTCCTCTTCATCGCGCAATATGAATTTGTCTTATGTTGATAAAGGGAAGTCTCGGGTGTACCGCATTGATTCTCACCTTATTTGAGAACAGAGGTTGATCGCTCTACTTCGGCGAATACCTAGTTGGTTAGGAGAATTCTTGCAACCACGTCTTTCGATATCCCGACGCTGCGTGTAGAACGACTTTCTACATTTGACGGCGAGGGGTTTACTTGCCTTTGCTTTGAAAAGTGCTTTATCCTTCCTCTTTTCACCTATTAAGCAAGACTATTATGGATGTTCTATACTCCAATTGGGGGGCACCCTAAAATCTCTTGTTGATGACATGTTGTATCGACTAGACCACTCTTTTAGTCTTGATTCATCCGTGTTTTAACTGAGATACATATCTCCCAGACTGTTTGAGAGTGTCTCATTCAATTTGTGTCGGTTTGACTTTTGGCTAGGCTCTTGATAAGAGCATTTTGTTGCTAAGGCAACTCTATTTGTCTAGCATTTGATCTAGTCAGTCTGCCTTGAACCTGACTAGGATTTGGTGCCTCATCTTGTTAAGAACTTATTGCCTCTTTCTGTCTGTTCTTGATGAAAGAGCATCATTTTGAAATTGATCCACATCTCCTATATCCAACTTCATGGATATTTTGTTTAACTTTGTTGATTTTTATCACCTTTTTGATAGTCACATTGAACTTATCAGAGCATTTTGTCTCTATAATCAGTCCATGACTTGTCGTGATACCTCGATATCCAATGTTATCGGTTAGAGCTTACTTATCTGACTAAGATATCTCTGCATCTGTTGATGCTCCGACTCCAATTTCTGGACGCCGTTAAGATGGTTCTGAAAGGAATCATGCCCCTCAGTTGATCCTGTATTGGGCTTACCTTTACCAATTCTTGAGGTTGAACCTAAGATAGATCCTGAGGATGAGATAAAGCTAGACATTGTATGCACCTTCTTAGGATTTGCAAATCCTCATAGTTTGGTAGATTCAAACTAAGTCACAATGACTGAATCCCTTCCTTTAATGAAATTTCACCTAATTCCTGAGAATACCTCAAAATGAATAGATGGGTGTCATTGAGATGCTAGTAATTTCAGAGACTATTTAGATCTCTTATTTTTCCATTCAGTTAGATCGATGGAAGCTTAACAAGTAATGGATCATGAAATTCTAAGAATCTTTATTCGGGAGAATTTTGAGTCAAAACAAACTACTTTATTACAAAAGAAGCTCTACCAGATATAGTAATTCTTAGGAAAATAAAAAAAAAGTGCAAAAAGGCCTTAAAAAGTGAAATTTGGCCAACACTCTTGAGAAGAATCTTGAGGAGAGCGAGAAATCAAAAGTTTCAATAATAAAGAACTTTTTGATTTTAAAATTCTCCTGATAAATCCTTAGAATATTGAGGTTCAGAGAATTGTTAAGTGACATTGGGATGGTTGTTAAATCAGTAATGGATTTAAAGACATCTCCAAAATGAAAATATTTCCTTGACACCCGGTACGAATGACGAGGCTTATTAGGCTAAGGGTGAAAAGAATTAAAGGAAAGGGGCTAGGGAAGAGTACTTAAGGAAAATTTCACCTGGACCTAAATTTTGCAAACATTATATTTTTCATGGTATAGATGGTCGTGAATGTACGATGCCTACAAGAAAGCTCCTCATACCAGTTCGATTTAGTATGTTACATCAGATCATTCTTGATAACGACTTATGCAGGAGATAAAAAAATATATATGCCAATAAAAATATGAATGACATGAAAGGATGTAGTAGCTCCGTGGGCATGTTGTACAGCATAGTGTACACCCACCTTCTTCTACACTTTATGTTTCAATCCTATGGGTCCGACAGTCCTTCTTTTGGAAGTTGACTTGCCTTTCGGGCTAGGATTATGCTCACCACTTTTTACTCTTAATGCGTCGACCCTAGGGTCCCGGTAGTCATTCTTTTGGAAGTCGACTAGCCTTCTTTATGGACATGTTGTATGACATCTCGTACACCCACCGTTTTTGTGCTTCATTGCATGTAAGAGAGGTCTTGAGCATCTCTTAAAATTGATTTTTGAATTGTCAAACAGGAAAAGTGGAAGTCCTATGGGCGGCTTATACCTGACGCAACCAGTAATCAGTGTAAGAGAAGCCAAGTACTTCTCTTATCCTCTCTTTTCAGTCCCTCGCTTCGAGCGTGTTCGAATGATCGTGTCCTACCCATCATAAATGAGCGTGGTAGATACTTCTGTTCCACTTGTCATAAATGAGATTGGAAGACCTCCTTTTAGAATATCAAAGCTTAGCTTTATAACTAAGCATTCCATGGTTAGCAAATGATGCCTAGCTAATCTTTTGCAATATCTCCAATTGAAGGAAGTCAATTTTGATTTATATTTGCCTTATTACAGGAAAGTTATGCCCTTTCCTAACATTCTTATTCGGTTACCCATTCTACATAGGGTCTGAACTGAGCACCTTTCTACGAATATGCTTGTTTTGCTCACTTTAGATGAGTGTGATGTATTCCCTCTTGTGGGATATGTTTTAGTTTGTACTTTACGACTAGGCACCAGTTGGTTGGTACACTCTATTTTGCCCAACTCTTCATACGTGTCTCGACTAACCGATGTCAAGTTCGACTAATACCTCTTTTATGTGAGAAAACTATGCTCCATTCCTTGCCACCTCTATTCGGTTGAGCACCCCATGTGGGTCCAAATTAGAGTTTCCCACTCACTTCAGATGAGTGTGGTGTTTTCCCTTCCCCTTTTAGGGTTATTTTCTGGGTTAGCCTGAGAGCTACATACCCTTGTGGTTGGAAAATTACTTTTTGACCAATCATTCTTGGATATTGTGGTATTTCTCCAATGGAATTCATTTTACCAAATCTCTGGTAGCAGTACCATATATAGGGTTCGTATGTTCTAATCGTCTACTCTCTTTGATAATTCGATTTTAGTATGTCACACCACATCATTTTTGAAAACAGCTTAAGCCAGAGATAAATATATATATATATATATATATATATATATATATATATATACATA
>JXCR01117150.1:18823-39225 GCA_002079205.1 Phalaenopsis hybrid cultivar
ATATATATGCCAAAAATATATATATATGAATGGCATGGAAGACCCTTAGTAGCTTTGTGGGCATGTTGTACAACATATCATACATTCACCTTTTTCTACGCTTTATGCTTTGACCCTCTGGGTCCGACAGTCCTTCCTTTGGAGGTTGACTAGTCTTCTTAGTGGGCATGTGATACGACATATCGTACACCCACCCTTTTGTGTGTGTTATTGCACGTAAGAGAGGTCTTGAACATCTCTTAACACAAATTTCTAAATTGCCACATAGACAAAGTGAAAGTCCTACGGACGGCTTATACCTGGCGCAACCAGTAATCAGTGCAAGAGAAGCTAAGTACTTCTCTTATCTTTCTTTCTACAGTTCCTTGCTTTGAGCGGGTCTGAACGAGTGTGTCCCACCAATTATAAATGAGTGTGTTAGATATGTTTTTCCCCACTCACTCTAAATGAGAGTGGAAGATACCCTCTTTTTAGAGTATCTCAGCTTAGTTTCATGACTAGGCACTCCCTCATTAGCATATCTTGCCTAGCTAACCTTTTGCAATATATCGATTGATGAAAGTCAATTTCGATTGATATTTGCCTTATGCAGGAAAACCATGCCCTTTCTTAGCATTTTGTTTTGATTATCTTTTCTACATAGGGTCCGAACCCAGCACCTTTATACGAATATGCTCTTGCTCACTTCAGATAAGTGTGGTGTATTCCCTCTTATGGGATATGTTTTGTTTTTTGTCTTATGGCTAAACACCATTTGATTGGTACACTCCATTTTGTCCAACCCTTCTCAGGTGTCTTGATTGTCGGAGGTCAAGTTCGATTGATACCTTTTTGTGCGGGAAGCTATGCTCTATTCCTCGGCACCTCTATTCTTTTGAGCACCCCGTGTGGGTCCAAATTAAGGTTTCCCACTCACTTCAAATGAGTGTGATGTTTTCCCTTTTGAGGGATGTTTTTGAGTTAGTCTGAGGGCAACATACCCTTGTGCCAACTATTCTTAGATACTGCAGCAATTCTCTAGCGGAATTCATTCTACCAAATCTTTGGTAGCACTATCATATATAGGGTTGGTATGGTCTATTCATCCACCCTCTTTGATAATCCTAAAACGGTCAATTTTCATTGCCTTGTCAGAGCGACATGTTGTATTTGGTTCTGAAATTTGTCTGTTATATGCCCAATCCATGTCCTTCATCGAAGCCACTTTTGATGCCTGACGTTTGCCCTAATATTTTTCCCGACGAGAATTGCCTTAGTAAGTTCTTGTTGGAAATATTAGTTGAGCTCTCCCCTGCTATAGTTATTTCGCTAGTTATGAGGACCTTTTAGCGATACTTACTTCACTAATGCCTGCTTAAAGCACCCTACATTTAGACTTGTAAGTCCACCTCGATGATTTTTAGTTGATTTGGTTAGTTTGGTCTACCTCACCGATTGAAATGTTGTATCAGTAGCTTAGCTGGTCCATGTCCCCATCGGGATATTTGATGTCTCCCCAACAGAACTACTTTGCTAAATGGGAGAGTCGCCCAACGAGATTTGTGTCGCTAGCTCACTTTGAGCGCCCTTGGGGTTTAGACCGTGCTAGGTTACGTAACCCTGTTGATATTCTCGATTGATCTGGTTGGTTATGTCTGCCATGTCAAGTACCATGTTGTATTAGTCTCACGTCTGATCCATGGATCCTCAATGAAAGTTGCTTCGCTAGTGCTGATGTAGAAGCACTCTTGTGGTTAGACCTTTATGATATCTAACCCCATTTGATGGTTCTGACTGCTTTGGTTGGTTTTGTCTGCCAAGTTGAATGGCATGTTGTATCGATTTTACCACCGATCCATGTTCAATCAAATTACTTGGATGTCCGGCTATACTTTGAGCGTGATACCTCAGAATGTTATGTCGTATGACTGTTCATTTGATATTTCGCCAGGATACATACCTCTTGCGTTATGTCATATGCTTGGCCAGGATACATACTTCTTGGCTTATTTGATACTTGGTCAGGATACATACCTCCTAGACTATTTCGATCGGGGTATATACCTCCGTGATCATTTGATGTTCCGATCACTGGAACTATTGCCTTCACTTGGCAGACCCTTGATGATAAGACCTCGTTTTGAGACCCATCGGGTTTTGTAGCCATTTGGCTTTGAAGCCTCTCAAATCATATACCCGTTTTGGTCGGTTCCTTTATGAGAGCGTCTTCGGCTTTATATAGCCATATGTTCGATGTCACTCGAGCATGACTACATTGTAGTTGGCTCAGTATGAGCACGTCTTGTCTTCGTACACCCTTTGGCTTTATAGTCACATTTCTCGAGCCATATGACCTTAGAGTCGGCTCGGTTATGGGAACATTTTGTCTTTAGACGCTTTTGGCTTTATAACCATGTTCATCAAGCCATGTGACTTTAGGGTCGGCTCTGTTATGAGGATATCTTGTCTTTTGACACCTTTGCTTTCATATAGCCTTATACTTTGATGCTTCTAGAACCGCATGCCCTTTTAGGCTGGTTCATTTATGAGAGTACCCTGTCTTCAGACATACCGTTGGTCATGCCTCTACGGCCTCTAAACCCACCCTTATGTTATGTCTTTACGGCCTCTGAACCTATTTTCGTGATTATGCCTCTATGACCGCTAAACCACTAGCTTGAGTCATGCCTTTATGGCCTCTGAACTCATCCCTAGGTTATGTCGTTATGACCTCTGAACCTATTTTTGTGGTTATGCCTCTACGACCTCTGAACCGCCCTCTTAGGTTATGCCTTTATGGCCTCTGAACCTATTTTCTAGGTTACGTCTTTATGACCTCTAAGCCTATTTTTGTGGATATGCCTCTACGGTCTCTGAACCACCCTCTTAGGTTATGCCTTTATGGCCTCTGAACCTATTTTATAGGTTATGTCTTTATGACCTCTGAACCTATTTTTGTGGTTATGCCTCTACGGCCTCTGAACCACCCTCTTAGGTTATGCCTTTATGGCCTCTGAACCTATTTTCTAGGTTATGTCCTTATGACCTCTGAACCTATTTTTGTGGTTATGCCTCTGTGGCCTCTAAACCACCCTCTTAGGTTATGCCTTTATGGCCTCTAAACTTATTTTCTAGGTTACTTCTTTATGACCTCTGAACCTATTTTTGTGGTTATGCCTCTGAGGCCTCTGAACCACCCTTTTAGGTTATGCCTTTATGGCCTCTGAACCTATTTTCTAGGTTATGTCTTTATGACCTCTGAACCTATTTTTGTGGTTATCTCTACGGCCTCTGAACCACTACCTCTTAGGTTATGCCTTTATGTCCTATGAACCTCTTTTCTAGGTTATGTCTTTATGACCTCTGAACCTATTTTTGTGGTTATGACTCTACGACCTCTGAACCACCCTCTTAGGTTATGCCTTTATGGCATCTGAACCTATTTACTAGGTTATGTCTCGTGACCTCTGAACCTATTTCTGTGGTTATGCCTCTACGGCCTCTGAACCACCCTCTTAGGTTATGCCTCTGCGACCTCTGAACCTATATTTGTGGTTATGCCTTAACGGCATCTGAACCACTAGCTTGATTTATACCTCTATGGCCTCTGAACTCATTCCTAGGTTATGCCTTTTATGGCCTCTGAACCTATTTTCGTTGTTATGACTTTGCGGCCTCTGAACCACTAGCTTGAGTTTTTTCTCTATGGCCTCTAAACTCATTCTGAGGTTATGCCTTTATGGCCACTGAACCTTTTTTCATGGTTATGCCTTTACGGCCTCTGAACCATTAGCTTGAGTTATGCCTCTATGGTCTCTGAACTCATTCCTAGGTCATGCCTCTATGGCCTATGAACCTATTTTTGTGGTTATGCCTCTACGGCCTCTGAACCACCCTCCTAGGTTAAACCTCTGCGGCCTCTGAACCTATTTTCGTGGTTTTGCCTTTGCGGCCTCTGAACCACTAGCTTGAGTTATGCCTCTATGGCCTCTGAACTCATTCCTAGGTTATGCCTTTTATGGCCTCTGAACCTATTTCTATGGTTGTACGACCTCTGAACCACCCTCTTAGGTTATGCTTTAATGACCTCTAAATTTATTTTCTTGGTTATGCCTCAATGGCCTCTGAACCTATTTTTAGGGTTGACTGGTTTTGAATAGCAAGCCACACCCTCAACCATACCTTGTCCAGTTTATCTGGTTTGGTTGAGGTTTTCTTATAGCCTCCTCTTGAGATGTCACCTTGACTACTAGGCGAGCCTTTATTTTGAGGATGCTGCCAACAAGTGCAATGTGCCTCAGTGGCGCAGCACGCTTGTTGGGGGTCCTTTGTTGGTATCAATTTTTGGATATCATAGGTGTAGGGTGTCCACCTGTGATCGACAAAAACTAGTTATCATGTCATGCACGAATTTGTCTTACATTGACCTGAGCAAGAGTGAGCTTGTTTAGATGGTCTCAAACGACGAAACGGACCACGCGAGTCCATCTGGAATGTTGATTTCACTTACGGGGGATGTTCGCTTTGCTACAACTTCACGGGCAGGGTAAGAATGTGTGAATTATTGTTTTAGGCACAATCGTCAAAAAAATGGCCCAAATAATCCTGAATGATGAAACGAACAGCGCCAATGCATCCGGAACATCAATTTTAGCCAACAAGGACGTTCACTTCGCCGCGAGGGCGTGTACGAGTGAAGAATACACGGAGGTTAATTATAATAATATAATAATAATTATTGTTATAATATAATGTAATATATATTATTATTATATATATATATAACCTTATCTCTCCCTCTATCTCACGCTCCTCTGGCAAAACTACCGAACGCACGCAACTCCTCCCCGGACCGCCTTGCGAAAATCGATCCGAGCTCCTGGTCGACGGCTAACACCGACGTCGAAGTCCTCCTCCGCGCCGCCGGAGCCCCCAGCACGAGCACTGGCCTCCTCTGAATCGCAGCCTCTGAAATTGCGATTCTCCCCTCCCCATTCACGATAAAGAAGAACCGCTCGAATCCTTCTTCCTCGGTCATCGTTCTTCCTCTTCCTTTTTTTCTTCTTCTATTTATTCTTCTTCTTCTTCATCATCTTCTTCTTTTTCTTCTTCTTCTTCTTCTTCTTCTTCTTCTTCCTCTTCTTTTTTTTCACCTCATTTTTTCTTTTTTTTTCCTTTCTTCTTCCTCAACCTTTTCTTCTTTTTCTCAGACAACCAGCCAACCTCGCCGGATTTCATTCACCCCACCGACTTTTATCTCGTTGGTGTTGTGTTTTCATTGGAGTAAAATGGCAAAGAAAGGCGTCAATTTTTTTGGGCTCTCCTCCGCGTTTCCTTCACTCCCGGTGCGCACCGCCAACGAACTAAGTCCTCCACCTCGCATGAAAAGCCTCCACCGACGCTTTTTTTCGCCGGCATACTTATGGGTTCCCCACCTTCATCGTCGTCGAGCGATTCTCTCTTGCGAAGGTACCTTTACTGTAGTGTTGCATGTGTTTTATATGTTAAATCTTTTATTTTTGGTACTACACATACCTCACTACTTCCTATCTCTTATTCTCCTTGTTACATGATTCATTGTAGGATACTCTAGAGCACAGATTGGACGTCGACGACTTGGAGAAAGTAAAGAGAACGTGCCTGCAAACTTCGCGATGGTGAGATCCCCTAAACTCCTAACTAGCCCTTGGTTTAGTGGTGTCTAGGCGTGTGGGTTTGATCTCCCACACGGGGTGCGTGCGCCGACATGGGTCGGCGCGATGACGTGCCTGCGTGATGGATCATCAATTTTCTAGAGCTAGCCTTTAGGTTAGGACTTCCTGTGCTTAACCAAATGACCTCCGTAGAGCCGAGTGTCTCCCATTTGTTGTGAGCCTTATCACAAGTCCCGTAGACCTGCGTGATGAATCATCACTTGTTTCCATGCAGGATTGAGTCTTTTTCTTTTCTCTATGTATTTTTTAGAGTCTAGGAGAGTCTTGTAGCAGAAATAAGATATGGGAACGGGTTCCGAGTCGTTAGCACGGGAACCACGTGGTGGGGACTAGGAGCAGATGCTCGTGCCCCGTATCTTAATTCTGCATTTTATATTGATGTATAAAATTAGGACCGGGCATGTATATGCGGATTCTGGCCGCCCTTTTCTTTTCTGGGATATGTTGCCGACCCAGCGGCACCGGCCTATTTATTATTTTGGTTTGACTTGCTTTGCTTTTTTTTTTGCATCATGTTGCATGTCTGCACTTGCATATGTTTTCCTCATTTTCTTTCTATTTTTTATCTAGGATTTCGCGATACAACATAGACTCATTAAGGATCCTAAAATTATAATTTTCTACAAAATCCTAAATAAAATATTTAAGATAATTAAAATTTAGGATTTAAAAATTGCAACGTTTACTTTCTTATATATATTAATAGAGCCTCCACAATACTTAGGATCATTCTAAATAATTGCATTCATATTTGTATGTCCCGAGGAGGAGTCCTCATACTTTTCCAACCTAACTGTCCCAACGTACCTTCATATAGGTGGTTGTCTAGTGCGCCTAGTGTATTAGAAGGCTCCCCGACCCAGACGGGGTGTAAGTCCTTTTGTTTGGAGTGTTTCCAGCTTTGTAGCTGAACCTCCACTTTCTCTTTCTTTCTTAAGGCATCCTTGCTATTTCAACAAGTATAAGTCTCATCTCTTGGAGCTCCAATTTGTAGTCATAGGATAGAGTTTATTTCCTTTGACCTTAGGGCTACCGAGGTTCCCGTGGATGATGCAATTCACGGATTGCTGACCGAGGATTTCAGGACGTGTTGGGTCGACTACCTTCACGACCAGATAGACTTAGGGTCCTAATAGTTGTGTATGACGGGTTCGTGGTACCCCGACCTAGTTACCTCTACCTTTTAGGATCACTCTACCTTCCCTTTTGTTGAGCTCCTTTGAGCCCTGTCGCTCCTTGACTTCGTTGATATCACCTTGACGGCCCGATGTCGATGAGTTGTCGCCCATTTGGGATACGACGATTTGTCCTTTGCCCTTTGGCCCGGATGTGCTTTGACGTATTGGGAGATCCCTGTTAAGATGATTTAGGTTATTTTGTGGGCCCCATGTGCTGATAAGCCGCTATCCATTCCGGGATGTGAGAGACTCATTCTCTGCCCAATTATTTAGCGTGAGCTTTGAAGCATTGGGACTGTCCCCACACGGAATAACCTTCCTTTGGTTGCCTATACCCCAGGTTTATGATAATATGAAGCGAAACTCCTTTTATCGAGAGTATTCTTGGGTATCCCCCAAGATGTAATTAACAGTAGGAACACATTCCTCTGGGAGTGCTCTTGACCCCAGAATAGGTACATACACCTGACTCTCTAGTTATGGGTAGTTTATGTAGATACTTCTTTCGCGGATATTGGTTTAAGGTGACTCCGCCCGATCTTGTTTGAACAGACATTCTTAACCTATCCTTGTGAGGTTTATCGCACGTAGACTGTCCACATTTTACTTTTTCTCTTATTTTTCTCTTTGTCGTATGTCCCTTCTTATTTGATTCCTCTCCTCTTTGAATCATTTATATGGTTCAGGAGGGAGATTTATTCGAATGAGGGAAGTATACGACAATCGACAAGCTGGCGACTTCTTTAAAAATAAAAAAAGAGAAAAATTAAACGGAAAACATAGATAAGGGAACTTTTCGGTCAACATAAAAAATGATATTTTGCAAACTAAAATAGATGTCATAAATTCTTTGGTTTATTTAACTGAGCACCACCAGCAAGTAGTGTATCTATCCTTCGAGATAGATATATTACTTGTGGTGTTGCGCTTGATCATTTAAACTATTATAAATATGAGATCGGTTCGCTCTTGTATTTTCAAAAATTAATTTATTACTTTTTATAAATTATATTTATATATATATATATATATATATATNCACGTGACTCCTCGCCGGACCGCCTCGCGAAAATCGATCCGAGCTCCTGGTCGGCGGCTAACACCGACGCCGAAGTTCTCCTCTACGCTGCTGGAGCCCCCATCACGAGCGCCGGCCTACACTGAATCGCAGCCTCTGAAATTTTGATTCTCCCCTCCCCATTCACGATAGAGAAGAACCGGTCGGATCCTTCTTCCTCGGTCGTCGTTCTTCCTCTTCCTTTTCTTCTTCTTCTATTTCTTCTTCTTCTTCTTCTTCTTCATCTTCTTCTTCTGCTCCTAATTTTTCTTCTTCTTCTTCTTCTTCCTCTTCTTTTTTTTCCCCTCTTTTTTTCCTTTTTTTTTCTTTCTTCTTCCTCTACTTTTTCTTCTTTTTCTCGGACAACCCGCCAACCTCGCCGGATTTCATTCACCCCACCGGCTTTTACCTTGTCGGTGTTGTGTTTTCGTCAGAGTAAAATGGCAAAGAAAGGCGTCAATTTTTTTGGGCTCTCCTCCGCGTTTCCTTCAATCCCAGTGCGCACCGCCAACGAACTAAGTCCTCCACCTCGCATGAAAAGCCTCCGCCGACGCTCTTTTTCACCGGCATCCTTATGGGTTCCCCTCCTTCATCGTCGTCGAGTGATTCTCTCTCGCGAAGGTACCTTTACTTTAGTGTTGCATGTGTTTTATATGCTAAATCATTTATCTTTGGTACTTCACATACCTCACTGCTTCCTATCTCCTATGCTCCTTGTTACATGATTCGTTGTAGGATACACTGGAACAGGGACTGGACGTCGACGACTTGGAGAAAGTAAAGAGAATGTGGCTGCAACCTTCGCGGTGATGAGATCCCCTAAACTCCTAACTAGCCCTTGGTTTAGAGGTGTCTAGGCGTGTGGGTTCGATCGCCCACACGGGGTGCGTGTGCCGGCATGGGTCGGTGCGATGACGTGCCTGCGTGATGGATCATCAATTTTCTAGAGCTAGCCTTTAGGTTAGGACTTCCTGTGCGTAACCAAACGACCTCCGTAGTGCCGAGTGTCTCCCATTTGTTGTGAGCCTTAGCACAAGTCCCGATGGGTTGGAGTCCCTCACTTCCCTTGCTTTGGGTTTCCCCAGCTTTACTTGGAGAAGCTAGGGGGTCAGACATGGCAAAGCGAGAGAAGCTTCGAAGCTGGCTCGCTTTGCAAAGTCTGGAGGAGTTTGCAAAATGGTAATAGCTTCGTAGCTAGCACATTTCACGATGTCGTGGAGAGATTTCCCTTCAGAGATCTGGGGAGAAAACTCCCCATATTCCCTCACCAAAACAAGAGGCGGCGGTGCCGCATATCCAATGGTCTAAACCTTAGGTTTCCTAGGTGAGGTCGTTAGTACGAGCGTGGCTCGCTATCATGTGTGGTCATTTGCACACCATTATTTGCATATGTGTGTCTTGCATTATTACATATTGTGCTTCATATATCACACTTTCACTTGCACCTTGCACTTACACTTGCACTTGGACTTGAACCTGGACTCGACACCACTTGTGCCTTGATCGGTTATACCAAACCAGTCACATCACTTGTGCTTTAGCAGGCTACCCCGGTCCGGTTGGTATAATACTTTGGTTTGATCAGATGCTCCATCCCTATCAACCTACCACTTGCTCCTTTGTATGTTGTGTATGTGCATGCACATGTTTGTTTGCATGATCGATATCATCTACTTGAGTTGTATTTCTTCGGGTCACTGCCTTACCGACATACCCTCTTTTTGGGCCCCTGCCCCTACGGTATGCCTACCTCTGGGTCACTGCCTTACCGGTATACCCTCCTTTCGGGCCCCTGCCGCTACGGCATGCCTATCTTTGGGTCACTGCCTTACCGGTATACCCTCTTTTCAGGCCACTGTCCCCACGGCATGTCCACCTTCGGGTCACTGCCTTATCGACATACCCTCTTTTCGGGCCCCTGCCACTACGGCATGCCCATTCCTACGAGTCACTGCCTTCATGAAATACTCTTTGTCACTACTTATATGTTCTGATTTTCCTGCATTAGCATTTGCATTTGCATATTTGCATGGATAGCGAGCCAGGTTTGTTAGGAGAGTGACCTTGTATTGGTCGCGATGCCTTAACGAGCATTTTTTGTTAGGTTGATCCCAGTGAGCAATGCGAGTTAAGTCATCAGGATTGACACGAGTATGACTATGCTAAAGATCTAATAGATTTAACTCGTGTCACCATTCTTCGTGACACCCTTTAGATCCTTCGGATCTTTAGGATGGGGCAAGTAAAGTGATACCATACCTAGACTTACCTCACACTTAGATACTAGGTTGATGCACCATTCGTTAGATGGTGTGCTAGGCTAAGATTTAGGGTGCTAGGTAGTCTTTTTGATGTATGGCTATTGTTCTTTGCTGGATTGGTTGCCCTAGCCAGATATCTTTCTTTTGCATTATGCTTGTGATGTGACTGCATGTTGCATATGTATGGTAGTGTCTTAAGGCGTTCTTCTGCAGGGATCCATGCCTATTTTCATATACACACACAAGTACCGCTATGTGGGGAGCAAGTAATGATTTCTGACCCTTTTGCTTGCACGTGCTATTAGCTCCCCCCACTTTTAAGGCATGACTCATGATACGTTATGTGCATGTGATTTTCCTGCTGACACTTGTTTCCATGCAGGATTGAGTCTTTTTCTTTTCTCTATGTATTTTTTAGAGTCTAGGAGAGTCCTATAGTAGAAATAAGATATGGGAACGTGTTCCGAGTCGTTAGCACGGGAACCACGTGGAGGGGACTAGGAGCAGATGCTCGTGCTCCGTATCTTAATTCTGCATTTTATATTGATGTATAGAATTAGGACCAGGCATGTATATGCGGATTCTTGCCGCCCTTTTCTTTTCTGGGATATGTTGTCGACCCAGCGGCACCGGCCTGTTTATTATTTTTGTTTGACTTGCTTTGCTTTTTTTTTTGCTTCATGTTGCATGTCTGCACTTGCATATGTTTTCCTCATTTTCTTTCTGTGTTTTATCTGGGATTTCACGATACAACATAGGCTCATTAAGGATCCTAAAATTATAATTTTCTACAAAATCCTAAATAAAATATTTAAGATAATTAAAATTTAGGATTTAAAAATTGCAATGTTTACTTTCTTATATATATTAATAGAGCCTCCACAATACTTAGGATCATTCTAGATAACTGCATTCATATTTGCATGTCCCGAGGAGGAGTCCCCATACTTTTCTAACCTGACTGCCCCAACATACCTTCATATAGGTGGTTGTCTAGTGCGCTTAGTGTGTTAGAAGGCTCCCCGACCCAGACGGGGTGTAAGTCCTTTTGTTTGGAGCGTTTCCAGCTTTGTATCTGAACCTCCACTTTCTCTTTCTTTCCCAAGTCATCCTTGCTATTTCAGCAAGTATAAGTCCCATCTCTTGGAGCTCCAACTTGTAGTCATAGGATAGAGTTTATTTCCTTTGACCTTAGGGCTACCGAGATTCCCGTGGATGATGCAATTCACGGATTGCTGACCGAGGATTTCAGGACGTGTTGGGTCGACTACCTTCACGACCAGGTAGACTTAGGGTCTTAATAGCTGTGTATGACGGGTCCGTGGTACCCCGACTCAATTACCTCTACCTTTTAGGATCACTCTACCTTCCTTTTTGTTGAGCTCCTTTGAGCCCTGTCGCTCCTTGACCTTGTTGATATCACCTTGACGGCTCGATGTCGATGAGCTGCCGCCCATTTGGGATACAACAATTTGTCCTCTGCCCTTTGGCCAGGATGTGCTTTGACGTATTGGGAGATCCCTGTTAAGATGATTTAGGTTATTTCGTGGGCCCCATGTGCTGATNTCTCTGAGAGATAAAGCTTGAGGTAGACATGTAATAAAAAATTGGTGTCCATGTTCTCCCCTAATTAATAAAACATGAAAGTCTCNAGTCTCCCTGAGAAGAAGCTTGAGGTAGACATGTAATAAAAAATTGGTGTCCATGTTCTCCCCTAATTAATAAAACATGAAGGTCTCTCTTAAGAAAATTCTACTAATATTATATTTAGGAAAAAGTTAAGTGATCTCGAGTCTTTTGGTTGGCTATTAATATGTTTGAAAAAATATTTGAATAACGAAAAATATTTTTAATCACATGAGCAGAAATTCTGAAACTTGATTAGGCCCATGAAGAAAGAATTAAAGAAATTAAAACCTGAAGTCACATCTTTTAGTGCCCAGCAAATATAACTCCAAGGTCAATTAAAAGAGCATCAAAGCGACTTCTGAAATACAACTTGTACAATCCTTACAAATCAATGTCAAAGCAAACGACAACTAATACAAACGAAGTTATGAAATTGCGACCTCTTCAGTATTGGTGTCCTTAGAGATAACACATCTTTACAGGTACTCAAAAAATATAATCCCGATAGTGCCTTAAAGACTAGGTTATTCTCTAACATTTTCCTTTAGTCAGTGGATGATATCGTAAGATGTATTGTGTATCATGATGTTTCAAAGATAAAGCCTCGTTCTTAGAAGCACAGATGCTGTACTTTTCTAAAAATGGGTTCAAATCTTAAAACAAATGCAATAAATGAAAACCCAACATTGTACAAATTAAAATTCAATATTAAAACAAAACTCTTCACCTCATAAATTTTCATACATCTCTACATAGACATTTCAATAAAATTCAGCATTGCATGAACTTCTACAAACATTCTCCACACTTCATAAAATTTTCACAATCTCTGCTTAAATGAGTCTTAGGAAAATTCTTCATAATCTATGCATGAACAAATCTCAGCAAAATTTTTCATAATCTCTTCATATGCCAAATCTTATCAAACTTTTTGAAATTTCTACATAAACTAAATCTCAACAAAATTCCTCAAGAATCTCAGCAAAATTTTTCACAATCTCTGCACTCAGGAATCTCATCAAATCTTCACAAAAATCTTTGCAAAACTCTACATTTACCATAATTTCCTAATTTCTCTACAATCAGCATATGCACCATCCTACTCCTTCTTAGAACTCAGCAATCTAAACACTCAGTAATCGAGATAGGCATAGTCCTAACCCTTCTATGAACTTGTCAGCACTACTTTGGTTGAGGAGTTGCCTGTTGGAAGCTATCAGTCACCGGAATCAAAATATCGTTGCCCGCTCTGGAAGGACCTTTAATTTACATCTACATATATATATATATAGTTTAATAGTTTAATAGTTTAATATATATATGAAATCAAACTGACCCCCTATTTTTAATAGTTTAAATGAAAGAGCACTATACCTCAAACTCTACATCTATCTTAAAGGATAAACAGAAGACTTGAGGATGAGGCTTGATCAAATAAACTAAGAAATATATGACATCCGTTTGGCTCGGGAAATCATTTATTTGATGACAAATTCTCCTATTTAATACAAAGAATTAAATAGGGTTTATATTAAGTTGGGTTCAAACAAGCTTCCTATAAGGGCAAGCCGCTATAGTTAATTACATCTTAAATGACCAAAGCCACCTAAGAAAACTCTCGATAAAAATCAGAAAATATTATCTTCAAACAGGTCAAAAGGATAGGAATTTTCAATGAAATTGGACAAAGTGTTGTGAAAGGGGAATGACTTAAATTTGGAGCATTTTGTTGTAGTGTCCAAAGAAGGAAGAACTAGGGGATGTCACAGATCTGGGGGAGAACCTAGACGACTTCCCAAGCTATCCTAATATTTGGCTTCAGTTTTGAGGAGAAATATTTAGGTGCTTCATCCTGCCAATTTTATTTGTTAGGGCTTACATTTGTGTGAAAAGACCACACAAATAGCTTGGAAGATGTGAGGATTTAGGTCGTGACAAACAAAAACCTCAAAATCCTAAGACAAGTTAGGGCTTAGATTGTATGTTAGAGCTGTACAAAGGCCTAAAGATGAGGTGAGAATTTACGTTGCATAAGCAAACAATCTCAAAATTCTATGGGTTGTTGTTTAATTCTAAGGAAATATATGTTGTTGTCGATCCTCTTGCTGTTGAAGATGGTTGTACTGCTCATAGTGCTAGCTCAAAGCTCCTCATCGTGACGAGTTTAAGTTTTCTAGTGTGTCAAGTTGAGATGTCAAATCAGATGGCCCTATAGTTAAAGTTTTTTAAATATTACGGGGCATGTTGAAGTTGATTAGAACGACACTGGTTAGGATCATACAGTTGGCTCATTCCGACACCACTATTTTCTATCGGATTCACTTTGTTCAAATGAATTTACTAAACTCAACTTAATGAGTTCCATACTTTCATTTAGACCATGGGAAATCTCGTTAGCAACCGTGGGTTACCTCCTCCGAAAGATTACTGGTCATCCGATAGAGATGTCTTAATTTAGTTGTAATTGTTATTTGTGATGTTTGTGATTAAATTTTTAGTTGTCTTATATTTTGAATGTTGTGGCAGTGAATTTTATATTGGTTGATTTTAGTTTTGGTTTTGGTTTTGGTTTTGTGGCTACCCTAGTAGTTTTAGTTTTTATGCAGGGTGTCATCGTTGTTGAACATAAAAGCTCAAGACAAGAAGTACGGGAAGGTAAATGCATTAATGTAAAAGCATACTTGGTGAGTCTTCTCGTTTCACCACCTGAAAGATCAGTACTTGCAAGACATGTATATAATATTGCAAGAAATTTAAATTGCATGACTTTGTTGAATCTTAGAAGATCCTAGTAGATGATTTTGGGACAAAGTACGGTAAGTTTGATTTGTTCTTTAATGCATCAAAAAGATTTCAAATTGCCCGAGATATGACCCTAAACTGTTTTGAAGATCTCTTGAATTATTTTGAGCTCATTTATGAACTTATCATAATGTTTCAATAATCTTCCAAGTTTAGAGTGTAGCTACCCCATTGCTCGGTGAAACTTAACAATTCAATTATCCCAAGGGTAGGGTTCTCAATTAATCAATTGATGTTTCATTTAAGAGTTATGTGAGAGAGTGCCCTTAAGACAAGTTTAAGTCATTTAAGTTTGTGGTGTCCGCAATTAAGGTCAGGCTTGTAGTGATTAAAGATATTATTCACCAATCATATCATCTTCTAAATCCAATCAGTTGAGTTTAGATATTGAGCCTATGTCACTACCAAGCCCTTAACAATCATAATGAGGATTTTGGTGAAAGTTAAGATTTTAATTTAAGTAACATGTATTTTAATTTAAAGATCACATTATCATCAATTTTGGGCTTAAGGAAATTAAATTATCATCCTTTTAGGTTAAGCCCCTCACTTAAGACAACTTTTGAGATTAGTTGGCTTCCAAGTCATGAAGATTACGGGAAGTTATTTTCTGTTAATATTGTACAAAGGTGGAGGGTAAGTTTCTACCTTATAATCTCATTGTATTTCAACCATCCAAACACATTTATCAGGATCAAAGTTACCCATTTATCGCTGGTTAACCCTAAATTTTAATTAAGGCACCAAAGTCCAACATGACTATCTTGCCCTTGGGGGACTTCACCTCATAACTCTTTAAACACAACTCAAATGACTTTGAGGGTTGAAAGTGTTATGTCCATGAGGTAATTAAAATGCTAGAGGAGGATATGTTGACCTCTCATAATTATTTATAATTAGAATATAAGAATTTCAAAAGTTAATTTATTTAATTATCCAAAAAAAATATATATATATTTATGAAAAATTTGTTAGAGGTTTTTTAAGGTCAGAGAAACACTTAGATAAAATTTCATAATTTTTTGAATCAAATTTCTATTATTATTATTTTATTTTTGATCAATTTTCATGATTTATCTAAATAGAAAATAGCGTTTTAATTTCAAAAATTATTTTTATACTTTTATTAGACTCCTCTGAGTTTAGAAAACGTAGAGAATTAAATATTGTATTTTTGTGATTTTTAATTTATTTAATATAATTATTTTAGTGAGAAAATATGAAAAAAAAAATTTTAAGACTTTAAAATTTATTTAACTTTCATAAGTGAATGGGGGTTTTGTTTTACTTGCTTATGTTTTCTGACGCTTTATTTGATTTTCTTCATACCAGATTTTATCTCGATTCACTTTGCTTATACTTTTAGACGATCTTGTACCGTATTTTCTTAGCAATTTAATTAAATTCTTGAAATTTGAATTTTCTGCAAGTATACTATGCTTAAAATACTATCTATGCAGAGGTAGCAGATTCCCAGGTACACATTTATTTATTGTAATCTCATTATTTTATTTTAAAGCATTTCTTTACTTTTGCATTTATATGTGTTGTCAGACCTTTTAGGATAGAGAAGAGAAGTCAGTTTACATAGGGTGGATCACTATAAAATTGAACACAAACCTTTTAATTAATTGGATTAATAATGATCAAAATTAAAGATATAAAACATAACATACATAATCCCGGAGATGCTACTACGAGGTACTTAGAGCTATAATGGACAAAGGACAAAGATCTATAATAGCAAAGCATATCTACATCAACTAAATCTTTTTCTTAGTTTAAATAACATAAGCCATAGGACTTGAGGTGGTCCACCTAGTGATACGTTAATCCTCACTTTAACATTTAAGCTTTTGCACATCATGCAATATAAGCCCTAGCTCGCTTTAGGATTCCAAGGTCATTATTTGATATGATGTAAATCCTCATATCTCTTAGGTCTTCTGCATAATTGAATATTATGTAAGTGTAAATCCTATAATTAATAATTGACAGGATTGAAATTTAAATGAATTCTCTTCTAAAATTTAAAGCCCAACAATAGAATAGTATGGGAAGTCATCGATGTTTGCCTCTATTTCATGACTCCCTAGTCCTCACTCATTTGACTTCAAAAATAGCTGCTCCCGATTGATCCACTCCTACTTGACTTTCTATGTCCTACCGCGAAAACTTGAATGTCAAATTCTTGAAGACTAGTGCCTCTGATTTAGATCGAGAGTTTCTTAAGTGATTTCAATTACTTAAGATGTAATTAACTATAAAGGATTGTCTCTATGGGAAACTTTAGAACCCAGGCAAAATAAATCCTATCTAATCTTTATATTATAAAGGGGAATTTGTCTGTCAAAATAAATGGTTTGCAGACCAAACGAATGTCATAAATTTATTAGTGTATTTAATCGAGTATCATTATCAAGTAATGTGTCTATTCCTCATGATAGGTGCACCACTTGCGGTGTTGTGCTCTTTTTCTTAAACTATTAAATGAATGAGATCCATACGATCTCATTTTTCAAATATTAAAAAATTATATATATATATATATATATATATATATATGTGTATATATATATATATATTCCTGTTTGTGCAGTTGATGCTCCTGAAGCTGAATTAATTGTTGTCTATCGGGCCATCACTCTTGCTAAGATGAACCACTGGCACAATTTAATTATTGAGGGGGATTCTGAGGTACTTTTACAGATGTTACAAGATGGAAGACAAGCTTCTTGGTGTCATCCTCAATGGGCTAACAAGATTATGTGCATGCTGTCTACTATCAAGGCTCAATTGGCTTTCATCTACAAGGAAGGAAACCAACCTGCAAATTGGCTTGCAAGAAATGTCCTGTATACTGTTAAGAGTCTTGTTTCCTATACTCCACCCCCTCTCCTTTTTTTGCTGGTTGGAGATGCTTTAGATGCTCCCCACTATGGTCTGTATACTGTTAAGAAGGATGACAGCTCCCCTATCGACAAAATCATCGTAGCCAAATTAAGTATAAAATATGAAGATATTTTTAGAGATGTTCTCAATAATCTTCCCTTGATATATGAAGCCTTTCAAATAGCTACATTGACTAACCTGTGTTGCAACGATACAAATGATCTTGTACTTGCATTACAATAAGAAAATCAACATTGCAAAAATTTCCATCAGCCCCTCATAACATGACCTATTCATATGTGATAGGTACAATATAAGTTTCCTTCAAAAATAGGGAGATCCGCCAATTTTTTTAAGGGGAAGTCATTTCGTAGGTTGTCGAAACTAGAACTAAAGGAGGCATTCAAATGTTCTTTATTGGCACATTGCAAATCTTTCTCACAAACCAACTNCCGATATAAATGATCTTGTACTTGCGTTATAGTAAGAAAATCAACATTGCAAAAATTTTCATCAGCCCCTCATAACATGACCTACTCATATGTGATAGGTACAATATAAGTTTCCTTCAAACATAGAGAGATCCGCCAATTTTTTTAAGGGGAAGTCATTTCGTAGGTTGCCGAAACTAGAACTAAAGGAGGCATTCAAATGTTCTTTATTGGCACATTGCAAATCTTTCTCACAAACCAACTTCACTTAATTCATACACTCAAAATGATTTGCTCTCGAAAAGACCACCATCCTCATAAAAACAGTACTTTTAACTAATGCATCATCTCATCTCACTTCCAACATTAAAAACAATATAGCAATGCCTCATATAATAGATTATGATTGAAAATGAGCACATTGTTACTATCACAAGTTAGTTAGGACATTCTACCTACCCAAGCCTGTAGGCTTACATTCCCTTGCAACCTTTACATTCTCTAACAATCTCTTTTATATTTACGAACTTGATGTTGCTAACAATTGCTTCAAAAATTTGTACTTACAATATTTTTCATCAACTCTTTAACATGCCCGCTACTTCGGCAAGAAAAAACATGGCAAGGCTTCTATTGTATATCCACATGAATCACCAACAACACGTTCCATGCTAGATGCATGACAAAAATTAGATTTTTAACATCCTAATCCTTGTGTATCCTATCACATAGATAACAACAATAGTATAGCATGCCGAGGTATTCCTTTGAGGAGTTCCTTCACAAGATTGCAATGGTAAGATCTCATAATCCTTACGTTTGTTTATCTCTACTATTATCCAGCACCTAAACTTGTGTAGTTTGAAATGCATCTTACTTTCTAGGATATATGGAGAGTACCTTTTTATAAATTTGAGAGGTATTAAGAGCATTTAAGATTAGTGATAAAGGAATGAGGGTAATAAAATATTAAGCGTATACACTACTATAGATTCTCCCATAAACTTTCTATTTTAGGTGCTAAAGTTTCATAAATATGATCTTCGAAACCAATTTAAAAACTTTCAAAATTTAGGGCTTCTCAATGCACTTTAAAATTGGCAAAATTTAAAATTAGTTGTTTGATATTCATATTAATTGATTATTATATATAGGTATTTCGATGATTTTTTGCCTCACTATATATGGACAGATGGTTTTTAATTTATAGCCTTATTGGAGAGTTTTTTTTTTTTTTCTTATTTTTTAGCCCTTGTGATGCTTAACTAAAGAAAACGGTTGCTTGCCGACAATTAGGATTAATGTCAAAACTTCAATTTTACATGCAGTTACAAATGTTTATTATAATAATGAATTGAAAGATGTTTGGTTTTTAAATGTATAATATTAAAATAATATTATAGCATCGCCCAAATACCATCAAATGCAACGTAACAAGTACACAACTGCGAATATTTTAGGGGATATAGAAAAGTTACAGGGATGTTATACAAGTACAACATAGATGTAACCTCTTTATAACCTCCATATAACTGAAATGTACGCAGCCGCATATACGTCTTATACGCAAAATTTTCCCCAAATGGACACCTATCCCCGCAATTATCTGAGCTGCAAGTGTGTTCAGCCTATCACTTTAAATCTTCCAAACATATTTGTTTTTCAATGAAAATCCAAAACTAAGAAACAAAGAAAATGATGAATCTTTTATTGAAAGAAAAGCATTCGTCATCACATAAAGGCGACACGCATCAAANTAAAACAGTACTTTTGACTAATGCATCATCTCATCTCACTTCCAACCTTAAAAACAATATAGCAACGCCTCATATAATAGATTATGATTGAAAATGAGCACATTGTTACTATAACAAGTTAGTTAGGACATTCTACCTACCCAAGCATGTAGGCTTACATTCCCTTGCAACCTTTACATTCTCTAACAATCTCTTTTATATTTACGAACTTGATGTTGCTAACAATTGCTTCAAAAATTTGTACTTACAATATTTTTCATCAACTCTTTAACATGCCCGCTACTTCGGCAAGAAAAAACATGGCAAGGCTTCTATTGTATATCCACATAAATCTCCAACAACACGTTCCATGCTAGATGCATGAAAAAATTAGATTTTTAACATCCTAATCCTTGTGTATCCTATCACATAGATAACAACCATAATATAGCATACCGAGGTATTCCTTTGAGGAGTTCCTTCACAAGATTGCAATGGTAAGATCTCATAATCCTTACGTTTGTTTATCTCTACTATTATCCAGCACCTAAACTTGTGTAGTTTGAAATGCATCTTACTTTCTAGGATATATGGAGAGAACGTTTTTATAAATTTGAGAAGTACTAAGAGCATTTAAGATTAATGATAAAGGAATGAGGGTCTGTCGGCACTATTTTTTGTGTGGGGTTTGCCCGTAAGAAGCTGTCGGTTATCGGAATTGAA
>JXCR01117152.1:18120-29451 GCA_002079205.1 Phalaenopsis hybrid cultivar
GACCCATATTTATATAAACAATGTAAAGATCTAATTATTAGAAGATGTGTGCCTTACGAAGAAACTCAACAGATAATTGAAAGATACCATGATTCTGAATTTGGAGGAAATTTCAGAACAAATAGAACTACATATAAAATTTTACAAGCTGGATTTTATTGGCCTACTATTTTTAATGTTATTAATGAATATATTAAAACATGCGATATATGTCAACGTGTAAGAAATATTTCTAGAAGAAATGAAATGCCTCTAAATTTTGCATTGGAAGTTGAAATTTTTGATGTGTGCGGATTAGATTTTATGGGACCATTTATGTCTTCATTTGGAAACCTATATATATTACTTGCTGTTGATTATATGTCCAAGATTGAAGCTATTGCTGTACCTGGATGTGATGCTCGAAGTGTTTCTATATTTTTAATTAAAATAATTTTTACAAGATATGGAATGCCGAGAGTAATTATTACTGATGGAGGATCTCATTTCATGAATAAGAGAATCAAAAAATTAATTAAGAAATATGATATTATGCATAAATTATCTACTTCTTATCATCCTCAGACTAGTGGTCTAGCAGAGATATCAAATCGTGAAATTAAACACATTTTAGAAAATGCCGTAAATCCTTATAAATTGGATTGCTCTACTAGAATTTAACACAACATTATGGGCATATAGAACTTCTTATAAGACTCATATAGGAATGTCCCCATACAGGCTGATCTTTGGAAAAACATGACACTTACCTTTAGAATTAGGGCATAAAGCATTTTGGGCTATTAAGGAATTTACTTTTAATCTAAAAGAT
Organism: Phalaenopsis hybrid cultivar; assembly: GCA_002079205.1. Taxonomy (NCBI): domain Eukaryota; kingdom Viridiplantae; phylum Streptophyta; class Magnoliopsida; order Asparagales; family Orchidaceae; genus Phalaenopsis; species Phalaenopsis hybrid cultivar. The sequence goes on from JXCR01117152.1 coordinate 18,932, forward strand.
GCTGGTGAGAAAAGATTATTGCAACNCAAACACATTTTAGAAAATGCCGTAAATCCTTATAAATTGGATTGCTCTACTAGAATTTAATACAACATTATGGGCATATAGAACTTCTTATAAGAATCATATAGGAATGTCCCCATACAGGCTGATCTTTGGAAAAATATGACACTTACCTTTAGAATTAGAGCATAAAGCATTTTGGGCTATTAAAGAATTTAATTTTAATCTAAAAGATGCTGGTGAGAATGTTTTGCAACTCAATGAACTTGAGGAGATTAGAAATGAAGCATATGATAATGCGAAAATCTAATTTATTACAACTCAATGAACTTGAGGAGATCAGAAATGAAGCATATGATAATGCAAAAATCTTAGCTCAATGAACTTAAGGAGATTAGAAATGAAGCATATAATAATGCAAAAATCTATAAAGAGTGCTATTAAGGAATTTAATTTTAATCTAAAAGATGCTGGTGAGAAAAGATTATTGCAACTCAAAAACTTGAGGTGATTAAAAATGAAGCATAATGATAATGCAAAAATCTATAAAAAGAAAAAGAAAATATGGCATGATCAGAAGATTATTAAGAAGAAATTTGAACCTAGATAAGAAGTTTTATTATATAATATAAGCTTGAGATTGTTTCCAGGTAAACTAAAATCCAGATGGTTAGGGCCATCTAAGGCAATTAAAGTCTATCATTATAAAACTGTTGTGATTAAAGATCCTAACACTGGAAAGATATTTAAAGTTAATGGGCATCGTTCGAAACATTATTATGAGGGGCACATACCTCAATTTAAAGAAGTTTTAATGTTAAGTCAACCCAACTAAATAAATAGTATGTCAGGCTGACAATGTTAAACCAAGCGCTTTTTGGGAGGCAACACATACTTATATGTTTATGTATTACTATTTCGTTTGTTAAGTGTCTTATATATTTTTNAATGTTAAACCAAGCGTTTTTTGGGAGGCAACACATACTTATATGTTTATGTATTACTATTTCGTTTGTTAAGTGTCTTATATATTTTTAGATAATAATCCTACACAATTGTATTTATTATAAATTAAGTAAAATATTAGTATTGGAAGAAAAGTTGGAATTTAATTGAATGAAAAATGAAAATCGCAAAAATTTGGCCACTGGTGCCTATGGCACCCAAGAAAGCGAAATTTAGTGCCGGTAGCGCCCATCAGAAGCGCGGTGGCGCCGAGAGCGATTGGAATATTTCTGTGACTTTTGGCAGACTTTGGCGGGATTTTGATCCATAATAACCTTCGGGAGGTGTTTTTATAGTCTTAAAAACTTCCTAGGACACCTAGAAACTTTCTATTTTCGGATTCCATGGCTTCCAATTCCTAAAATACTTCAAGATATGGAGTNTATGGCACCCAAGAAAGCGAAATTTAGTGCCGGTAGCGCCCATCAGAAGCACGGTGGCGCCGAGAGCGATTGGAAGATTTCTGTGACTTTTGGCAGACTTTGGCGGGATTTTGATCCATAATAACCGTCGGGAGGTGTTTTTATAGTCCTAAAAACTTCTTAGGACACCTAGAAACTTTCTATTTTCGGATTCCATGGCTTCCAATTCCTAAAATACTTCAAGATATGGAGTTTCAATAGAAAAAAATTTATTAGTTTTGACACGCAGAGATTATACGATAAAGTTATTGCGAGAAGAGATTGATCAAGGAAAGAGAATTTGTTAATCATGGGTTTATCAATCCAAGTGCTCCAGTTGATAAGATCATTCTACATAGTTGATGGGAAGTTCTGTGTTACACTACCGCTACGGTTGTTTTATCTGTAGTGAAGAAATTTTATGCAAATTTATATGGAATTACTCAAGGAGTTATCTTTGTATGAGGTAAGACCGTACCATTTACTCCTGTGAGGATTAATGAATTGTATATGATATAAAATGTTCCAATCTATTATTATGCAAATTTCATTCCTACACGAGATTTGATGCAAGATATTAATAATTTTCTGACGGATGAAAGTTATACGTGCGAAGTACGAGATAAAGGATATATTAGTTTTTCTGCTTTATCAGTTAATCCAATTTCAAAGCAATGTCATTTCTTTATTTGTGCTACATTACTCCCTACTATGAAGATCAGTAGAGTCACCAAGGAGAGTGTTATTTTAAACTATTGCATTCAAATGGAAAAACCTATTGATATAGGTTCAATTATATTTAAATTTGTGATGGGAATCATTATGAATGGGCCAATTTATGGACTTGGGCATCTTTCCATGATTTTTCTGATATGAAGTCAATCCCAAGTGCCATATGAATGTTGGGAAAAAGTTTTGCTACCATGGAAGCCCATGATCCCTTTTTATGATCAGTATGTTGGTAATGGAAATGAAGTGCTAAATGCTATTATAGATCATTCTTCACATGCTTCATCTCAGTTAATGCCACCAACAGTTAGAAGTTTGCTTGCTTTAGAGAAGAAATTGAAGAAAATTGAAAGATAACTTCAGAGTATTATGAATGCAATGAGAGAGATCTCAAGTACCTTTTTGATCACCTATATTAGAGAATGAAAGAGAATTTTGATCACACTGAAACTTTTGAAGCAGGACTAGTTCGGATCTTTAAAGAAAAGGGGTGGATCGAAGAAAATTCAATAAATCAATTCACATACCGATCCTTCTACAACCTATATGTTCATTACCAATCTATGGGAGATATTAGAGGTGGTGATAACACTGAAGATGAGGCTGAATGATTGAAGATTGTGAATTCCTTACTTGTCTAAAAATGTTTACGTGTTTAGTGTAATTGTGTTAATTTGATTAGGTTTGATTTGGTTTATTTTGAACTTTGATTATGTGTATAGTTTTGTGTCAGTGTTTAGTGTTGTGGCTTGATTTCGACGCTGATTTATGATTAGTTTACTTCATAGGTGTGAATTTGTGATTTATGAAATGTGTTTGTAAAAAGTGTGTTTTCATATATAAAAGTTAGTTTGTTGTTGTTTGTGAAAATGATTGTTTGTGAAATGTGTATTTTTGAATTTAGATAAAATTTGTGTTTAAAAATACTAAAAAAAAATTGGAGAAAATTGAAAAAAAAATGAAAATTTGAAAAATCAAAATAATGAATTTCGATCCTTCAGCGCCGACGGTGCTGACATTGGCACCGATGACCCCTTCGACCCAAGAGGGGTGAATTAACCCTTTAATTCGGGATTTTCACCATAAACCTCCATTTTTACCCCTTAAGTCACCTGCAACCTTTGGTTTTGCACCTAGGGCTTGATTTTGGGCGGATTTGAAGTGATTTAGAGGTAAAGGAACTTCAGATTTTATCTTCTCTAGATAAGAGCTACACATTAAAATAAAAATTTTTTTATTTACACCAAAGATTTTTCTCACATTGACTAGATCCAAAATTTTGAAGTTTTTTTGGGAGATTTTGAGAAAATGCTTTGGTGAAAAACTCTTACTTAGTGGATTTGAGTTTAAAGTGGTTTACATTTTTTTTTTCAAAATTTTCTAGATTTCCTATGGCACCTAGATCGAGCTAAAAAAATAGAATATGACAAGCAAAGGTTTATTAGCTTTAGAGCCAGTGCTCAATTTCATAGTTTTCAAAAAAATAAAAAAGCGATTGAGGACTGAGGTTTTAAAAATTTGGAAGGAGAAGTTGAACAATTGATTATCGCTCGATAGTGGGAAAACTTCTGCTATTTTGCTACCAATGTGATTGTTGGGATTGTGATGGAATTTTATGCCAACTTTCCCGAGGCTTCTGATGATTTTATTTTTTTTGGAGGAAAAAGGGTGGAGTTTACTCCAAGAAAAATTAATGAGTTTTATCAAATAGAAGATGTTTATAAATGCCACTATCATTCGTTTTTTGCTACTGATAAAGCCTTAGATGAAGTTATTTCTTTTCTAACTAGTGAGAAAGAGTCTTGGAAAATAAAAAGTGGAGTTAAAGTTAACTTTCTTCTTTCTATGTAAAATGTAGTGTCTAAGGCTTGATATTATTTTATTTCTGGAAGGATGATTCCAACGAACCATCATAGTGAAGTAACCAAGGATAGAGCCATCCTTAACTGCTGTATTTAGCAAGTGATGGATATAAATGTAAGCTCTATCATTTATATGAACATTCAATCTATTGCTCTAAGAGAGACCACTGGTGGATTGGCGCACCCGCTCTCATTTACACACTTTATGAGCATGCATGAGTTGATTTCAAACCTGAGGAGGAGAGGATTGAGCCTCAGAGACCGATTGGGCCTACCAACATCATGACTTATGATTCCCATGTTGATTGGAGATCTAGAAGACATATATTCCTTCTACATCTAAAACCCCTACTTTTAGTGAGCCTACTTTAAGTGACCCCAGCAACAGGGAGTTGTTAGAACAGATGATGATTCATCAGGGAGATATTTTGAGTATGGATCATAGGATCCATAATATAGAGGCCAGAAATGCTCACACTAATGATCTAATTCGCCAGAAATTTGAGTATGATGCTTCTCATGATGATGCTTTAGTAAGATACCTAAAGGGTGACCATACAGTTCAGTTCCCTATTCACCCTACTTATACTCCATATCAACAACAGAAGTTAGATGTCAATGATGAAGAAGGTAATGAATGGTGATCTTTTTGTTTGTTTTTTTGTGTTTGTACTATGTGATTGTATTGTTTATATTGTGATGTTGTTGAAGACTTTGTTTGTTATGTAATGTGGAAAATTGTTTTCATTTTTAGAGTTTAGTTTAGTCTGTTGTTATTTTCAGCACTTTATTATGTATTGTGATTAGCTCTTTATTAGCAAATTTTATATGTGTTAAGTGCAATTTAATGTTTTTAGCATTGTAGTATTAATATTAGCACCTGCAGTGTTTCAAAATTTATGTTAAAAAATCAAAATCTCTGAGAGGTATGATTTTTTTTATGTATTTAATGCTTTCTTTCACCCTTCATTTTCAATGTTCTTCATGTAAAAATCTTTTAAAAATTTAAGTTTGGGGGGAGAAGAAAAATCATTTTTAGAAAAAGAGAAGGAACTTAATATTATTTGCCCTCATTTAACTATATTTTCAATAATAAAGGTTAATTCTAGGGGATAAGATATTTGGTAAAAGAGAATAAGATTATGTTTTTCTATTTCAAGAAAAGAAATTTGTATTTTTGAAGTATTAAAAATATTAAAAGATTCATGTAAAAAGAAAATAATTTAACTTTATAAAATCTTTAAGTTAATATAAATTTGTTAAGTGAAGAACTGTAAAAAGTTTTTAACTTTAAGAAGAGGACAGTGAAGTTCAAAATCATTAAAAGTTATCCAAATATAGTAATCCTCACATATAGAAAAGAAAAAGAAAAGAAAAAGAAAATATGTGGGGAGAAGTTTGAGGAGATGCCTAATTAAAAATTGGCTTCACTNAATATAGAAAAGAAAAAGAAAAGAAAAAGAAAAGATGTGGGGAGAAGCTCGAGGAGATGCCTAATTAAAAATTGGCTTCACTTGAATCAACTTAAGGAACAAGACTTGGACACATTTTTCTAAACTTTTGATTTGAATATTAACTGAATTATTAATAAAGTTTTATAAAGTTCTTTTTCATATGATTTTCCTAAGTGACTTTAATATAATAAATTGCAATTTTTCTTGAAAAGAATAGATGATTAGAAACCTTAGACTTAATTACTGAATATTCTTACACCTTTAGTATTAACTAGAGTTGTTTTGAATTTTTCTATTATATTTAGAGAACTAAAATATGGAAGTCTAAAAGTTAAATTCTTTACCATAAGTCTTATTTTTATGCAGTAGAGAAGTTAATTGAGGAGAAGTAACATGTAAGTTTGGGGGATTTTGATACACTGAAANTGTGAATCATTAATGTTAAAACCTTTTGATGAAGCATACTTTTTAATTGAAGAAATGGCTACTAACAATTTTCAATGGCCCTCTGAAAGGGTAAATCCTAAGAGAATAGCTAGTATTCATGAATCTGATGCAATGTCTATTTTGGCATCTCAAATTGCTGCTATTTCTAAAAAGATTGATTAAATAGGAGTGAACTATTCTCAAATACCTCCAGTATTAAAGGAAAATTCACTAGGACATATTATTGATACTCAACCATCTTATTAAACCTTAGATGCTATAAATAATCGAAATAAAAATCCTTATTCTAACTATTTTATCCCTGGATGAAAAAATCACCCTAATTTTAGTTGGAATAATTATAATAATTCGGTGAATCCATCCAAAAATCTGAATAATCAAGGAAATCCAAATTTTCAATCTTATTATCCTCTAGGATTTAACTCCAATCCTAAAACAAGTTAAGGAAAAGAAGTTAACGATGGAAGAAGTGATGTTAAATATGGGAAATTAAATACAGAATCAAGGGTCTGCTATTAGAAACATTGAAAATCAATTAAGACATATTACTACTGCACTTAGTAACATACCTTATGGAATTCTTTTGAGTACTGTGGAAGTTAATCCAAAAGATCAAAATAAAGAGCAAACTAAAGATATTCAATTACGAAGTGGAAAAGAAATAGAAACATGGATCCAAAGAGAAACTGAAGTTAATGAAGAGAACAAAGAAATGAAAAATGATCAACAGGAAAATGAACAAACACAAGTTCCTTTTGAAAAACCATCACCTCTGTTTCCTCAAAGACAGAAATAGAAGAATAAAGATAAATAATTTACAATTTTTTTAGAAATCCTTAAGAATTTAATGATAAATATTCCTTTTGCTGAAGCTTCGGAACAAATGCCAAGTTATGTGAAATTTATGAAGGATGTACTAAATAACAGATCATGAGATTGTTGCACTCAATGAAGAGTGTAGTGCTATTATTCAGAAAAAGCTTCCTGAAAAACTTAAAGATCCTGATAGTCTTACTTTACCTTGTGCAATTGGTGAAAAGTTTTATGGAAAAGCTTTATGTGATTTAGGAGCGAGTATCATTCTTATGCCCTTATCAATTTTTAAACATTTAGATTTTGGAGAAATTTCCTCTACTATTATAACTCTTCAGTTAGCTGACCGATCAATAACTTATCCAAAAGGAGTTATAGAGGATGTAATACTAGAAGTAGATAAATTTATTTTCTTTATAGACTTTCTAGTATTGGATATGGAGGAAGATAAAGAAATTCCTATTATTTTAGGGAGNAATTACTCCCTACTATGAAGATCAGTAGAGTCACCAAGGAGTGTTATTTTAAACTATTGCATTCAAATGGAAAAACCTATTGATATAGGTTCAATTATATTTAAATTTGTNCATTACTCCCTACTATGAAGATCAGTAGAGTCACCAAGGAGAGTGTTATTTTAAACTATTGCATTGAAATGAAAAACCTATTGATATAGGTTCAATTATATTTAAATTTGTGATGGGAATCATTATGAATGGGCCAATTTATGGACTTGGGCATCTTTCCATGATTTTTCTGATATGCAGTCAATCCCAAGTGCCATATGAATGTTGGGAAAAATTTTTACTACCATGGAAGCCCATGATCCCTTTTTATGATCAGTATGTTGGTAATGGAAATGAAGTGCTAAATGCTATTNAAGTCAATCCCAAGTGCCATATGAATGTTGGGAAAAAGTTTTGCTACCATGGAAGCCCATGATCCCTTTTTATGATCAGTATGTTGGTAATGGAAATGAAGTGCTAAATGCTATTATAGATCATTCTTCACATGCTTCATCTCAGTTAATGCCACCAACAGTTAGAAGTTTGCTTGCTTTAGAGAAGAAATTGAAGAAAATTGAAAGATAACTTCAGAGTATTATGAATGCAATGAGAGAGATCTCAAGTACCTTTTTGATCACCTATATTAGAGAATGAAAGAGAATTTTGATCACACTGAAACTTTTGAAGCAGGATTAGTTCGGATCTTTAAAGAAAAGGGGTGGATCGAAGAAAATTCAATAAATCAATTCACATACCGATCCTTCTACAACCTATATGTTCATTACCAATCTATGGGAGATATTAGAGGTGGTGATAACACTGAAGATGAGGCTGAATGATTGAAGATTGTGAATTCCTTACTTGTCTAAAAATGTTTACGTGTTTAGTGTAATTGTGTTAATTTGATTAGGTTTGATTTNACACTAAAGATGAGGCTGAATGATTGAAGAATGTGAATTCCTTACTTGTCTAAAAATGTTTACGTGTTTAGTGTAATTGTGTTAATTTGATTAGGTTTGATTTGTTTTATTTTGAACTTTGATTATGTGTATAGTTTTGTGTCAGTGTTTAGTGTTGTGGCTTGATTTCGACTCTGATTTATGATTAGTTTACTTCATAGGTGTGAATTTGTGATTTATGAAATGTGTTTGTAAAAAGTGTGTTTTCATATATAAAAGTTAGTTTGTTGTTGTTTGTGAAAATGATTGTTTGTGAAATGTGTATTTTTGAATTTAGATAAAATTTGTGTTTAAAAATACTAAAAAAAATTGGAGAAAATTGAAAAAAAATTGAAAATTTGAAAAATCAATATAATGAATTTCGATCCTTCAGCGCCGACGGTGCTGACATTGGCGCCGATGACCTCTTCGACCCAAGAGGGGTGAATTAACCCTTTAATTCGGGATTTTCACCATAAACCTCCATTTTTACCCCTTANATTGGAGAAAATTGAAAAAAAAATGAAAATTTGAAAAATCAAAATAATGAATTTCGATCCTTCAGCGCCGACGGTGCTGACATTGGCACCGATGACCCCTTCGACCCAAGAGGGGTGAATTAACCCTTTAATTCGGGATTTTCACCATAAACCTCCATTTTTACCCCTTAAGTCACCTGCAACCTTTGGTTTTGTACCTAGGGCTTGATTTTGGGCGGATTTGAAGTGATTTAGAGGTAAAGGAACTTCAGATTTTATCTTCTCTAGATAAGAGCTACACATTAAAATAAAAATTTTTTTATTTACACCAAAGATTTTTCTCACATTGACTAGATCCAAAATTTTGAAGTTTTTTTGGGAGATTTTGAGAAAATGCTTTGGTGAAAAACTCTTACTTAGTGGATTTGAGTTTTAAAGTTGTTTACATTTTTTTTTCCAAAATTTTGGGATTTATTCAGAATTTTTTCAAAATTTTCTAGATTTCCTATGGCACCTAGATCGAGCAAAAAAAATAGAATATGACAAGCAAAGGTTTATTAGCTTTAGAGTCAGTGCTCAATTTCATAGTTTTCAAAAAAATAAAAAAGCGATTGAGGACTGAGGTTTTAAAAATTTGGAAGGNCTAGATTTCCTATGGCACCTAGATCGAGCTAAAAAAATAGAATATGACAAGCAAAGGTTTATTAGCTTTAGAGCCAGTGCTCAATTTCATAGTTTTCAAAAAAATAAAAAAGCGATTGAGGACTGAGGTTTTAAAAATTTGGAAGGAGAAGTTGAACAATTGATTATCGCTCGATAGTGGGAAAACTTCTGCTATTTTGCTACCAATGTGATTGTTGGGATTGTGATGGAATTTTATGCCAACTTTCCCGAGGCTTCTGATGATTTTATTTTTTTTGGAGGAAAAAGGGTGGAGTTTACTCCAAGAAAAATTAATGAGTTTTATCAAATAGAAGATGTTTATAAATGCCNCCGAAAGGGCCAAGGTTAGCGCCGAAAGGGCCAAGGTTAGCGCCGACGGCGCAGAACAACTAAAAGCTGGAGGATTTTTACTTAGCGCTGATGGNTATTTTTGAGGAAATACTCAGCGTCGAAAGGGCCAAGGTTAGCGCCGACGGCGCAGAACAACTAAAAGCTGGAGGATTTTTACTTAGCGCTGATGGCGCCAAAGGTGGTCAGACCCCGTTTCTAGAAGGTTCGATGTATTTGGATGATTTTTGAAGAGTTTTTGGAGGCACCTTTTGGAGAACCAACCTTGGGCTTTATTTGGGCCCGAATTTCATCAGAAAAGGGGCTCCTCTACGTTCATTTTTTCACTCTACAACATTTCACCAGACTACATTTTCATAATCTATCTTCATTCCACCACATATTGGAGTCAATTAGTAATTTTGCTTTCATAATTTAGTGTTTTTGTGGTGAGATTTAGTGTGAAACTTTTTGTAAGAGTGTTGGACAAATAGAAAAGTGAGAGAGTTATTCTTCTTGCATTTCTAAGGAAAGGCTACAAAAGATTTGCTTTGAGAAAGAGTTCCAGAAAAGTTTGTTTGTTTATTTAGTGCTGTATGAACTTTATTTTATATATGAAATTTATGTTTTGTCATATCTTTCTCGTGAAGTCTGACTAGTTTCCTCTATGTTTCCCCCTACTATGAGATCTGGAGAAATGAAGAGATAATATGAATGTGCCATAATGAAAATATAAAATAAATTGTGATAATTTTTCAACTCCGAACTTAATTTACTTTTCAATTTGGTCAATTGATTTGTTAAAATATGTTGTGAAACATATGATCCGAGAAATGGAGTATGCATTCTACAACAGAGTGAGGATCACATTTAATTTCATGAAGGAGAAATTC
>JXCR01117152.1:39495-64943 GCA_002079205.1 Phalaenopsis hybrid cultivar
AGTTTACTCAAAAAAACTTCATTTCCTTCTTCAGTCCATGGAGATTGCTCAGTTTATAGAGGAGGCCATGACTACCATCATGGAAAGCCGTGGTGGCCAAGGGGTTGCATAAGTGGAGGGAATAAAAGTTCTAATGACCAATGGGGATGAGCCACATTAGGCAGGTCAAATTTTAAGTTTTCCCAAATTGGAGCATCATGAGTTTGGCATTTTCTGGTACCCAGGTTGGCTAGTCGGTCAAGGCAAAGTCTCCGAGTTCAGGGTGGTTAGGGAGGTTTAATGGTTAGCTCAATTATGCTCCAAGGAGACTACAAGGCTTTGGCCCAAAGGGGAAGTGAAGTTTTGGCAAATTGGCTAGGTTTGGGTTCAACACCTTGGTCCAAGGGTTAGTATTGATTCATGGTGGTTAGGGTGAGTCCGATGACTCTAAAACAATTTTAGGTGGGTTTGAATGGCTGGTTTGGGTTTGAAACCAAGGTTTGGATGTAACATGAGAGAGGANTAAGGGTTAGTCTTGATTCATGGTGGTTAGGTTGAGTCTGATGACTCTGAAACAATTTTAGGTGGGTTTGAATGGCTGGTTTGGGTTTGAAACCAAGGTTTGGATGTAACATGAGAGAGGAAAGTCCAAGAGAAAGGGGAAGAAGGAAGGGTTACCTCCACTTGCCAAATTTGGTAAGTTTGACCTCATGATGCCCATGGATGGCTTCATGAGGCATGCCATGCCATGTATGAAACCATGGGGCTGCTTCATACAAAAGGAATTTTAGATTTTCATGCATTTAAGTAGAGAAAAGGTCAATATGCCATTTTTGGATAAAGTCTCATGTGTATGCATGTATTGATTGTTATGATGCCCATGATGGATTTGTTAAATTTAAATGGGATGATAAAGATGAGTTTTCTCATGTGGGAACTTGGGAAATTTCAAATTAATGCCTTATGCCTTTAAAAATGTTCATGTAAATGGGCTTTTAAGAATATGCATGAACAATTTAATTTTCAAATTGATTAAAGTCTATTCAAATTTTGTTTAGTTTTGGTTAAAATTGGATTTGAATTTGACTTTGGGTAGGTTGGGAGTAAATTGGGTGAAAATTGGGGCTAATTTGGTCAATTTGGTGCAAATTAGGGATTTTGTGCTTTAAGGGCAATTTTGGTAATTTTAGGTAAATTTGGGTCAATTTGGATGACGTAGAGTGAATCAACATGTTTTTTGGTGGAAATTTGGGAATTTGGTCAACTTTGAGGATTTTAGGGTTTCAGAGGTATTTTTGTAATTTTGTGGAGCTTTGGGGGGTTGGAGGCCAAGGTAGGACATTTAGGTGGAATTGGAGGCCATTGGACGTACCAACCATGACGTTACCCCTTAGATGCCATAAGACCAATGGGAAAACCCATTTTGGATCCTCTATGTGTTGGTCATAGCTAGCCTAGCTAAGGGCTAAGAGCTTGAGGACCACCCACATCAGTTTCCAAAAGAGTGGGGGAATGAGTTAAGTGTAGGTGATTTTAGGGTTTGTGTGTGTGAGTTTGTGAAAGGTTCAAGTATGTGTGTGTGAAATCCTAACCAAGACCAAGCCACCCAAGGCTAACCCTAAGGCCTGACAATCCTATGGGGACTCCCCTTGAGCTCCCCCATGTTGGTTTCAACCCTCCAAGTGCTAGAGGTGGAAACCATACATGTGGAACTCCAAGAATAATAAAGAAGTGTTTAGAGTTTCTAACGGGTAGGGTTCCATCACTAGTCCTCTAGGATAGTCAACTGGAGAGTCTTATGGCTAGATCCTAGGCTTCTAATGAAGAAGGACTTGACCTTAACAAAAGTGAGGTCAACATCCTTTATCTCTTCCTTTTTTTCATTTTCATTTTTTCTTTTCTTTAGGATCTTTTTTACATCTGTAAAATGATTAATCAATCTGGATAGAACTTTAAGGATTTTGAATTTCACTGTCATCCCTTAAAGTAAAATCCATCACTCTCCTTTACTTTAAAAATATTTTCAAAGTTGAAAGTATTAGTTAGAATAAGTTTTTAATAGTGGCTCAATTCATGTAAAATATAAATCTAAGGAATCCTAATTTTTCAAATATATAACTATTTTTTATAATTAATAGTAAAATCATTTTTCTACTTGTTTTATACAAAAAAACTTAACTTTAGACTGGTCTTATTTACATAGAATTTCAAATAAATATCATATATCATTCCTATAATCAAAATTGATGCAAACAAAAGTTAACACCACATAACTTAAGTCCTTTTAGAAGCATAATAATTTTAAGTGTAAGTTAATGAGGACAAATAAATTAAAGCTTTTTAAAATTTTTCCCTCCCAACTTATTTTTTTAAGCATTTATAACATTCAAAACATAAAGATAAGTAGAGAGAAAATAGTACTAAATTACTTTCTACCACATGAGTCTGTCATAAAAAGTCTACAGATATAAACAGAAAAGACAGGTATGCTGCAGTACGTGAATCTCAATTTAACAGTTTAACTTGAAATTTGCATTAAAAAGAACAACAATATCACAACCGACAAGTTCACATAAAGTTTAGAACAATAATAAATGCTAATCCATTGCATCCATAATATCAGCAATAAGAGAGAATGTTCAATACAACAGAATAAAAATTAAATACAACATTATAGTAGCAAGGAAAATAAAAACATCATCAGTACATCACATCAAAATGAAAATTTACTCATCATCCTGATCATCATCATCATCATCACCACCAACTTCAACATCAGCTTCCTCCTTTGAATCCTCCTCCAGTACTATGCTCTGCTCATACAACTGGTAAAGTAGATATGTATTAAACTCCATTATTTTATCACCCCCAATCCACTGATTATGTCTATACATTTCTATTTGAGCAACTCAGAACTAGACTCGACGGTCAAGTCTTCTTTTGTTTTGACAATCCAAGTGTGACAAATGCTCTTTAAATCTACATACCCCACCATATAGAATTGTAATATCATGTCCCACCCATTCCAAATGTTGTACAAATGTTTCCCTTTGAGTAGGAGGTCATGATTGATAAGAAGAAAAAGAGCTAGGCTGCCTCTTTTTTGATCCTTTTCTAACATTAGCATGCCAACAATAATACTAAATTTTTGCTACCAAGATTGGCTTTAAGGGACAAAGAATCTCCTCTTCATTACTAATTGCAAATTCCACAAATTGGCATAAGGAAAAGATAATAGATGATGTCTTAAACCAAGAGTTGATCCTACCTCTGGGGTATTAACTATAGAATAATGAATGATAGAACCAAAAGAAATATATCCTACCTCTTCTAGATGCAATAATTTAAAAGGGCATGTTTCTGACCTAACCTGCAATTACACAGTTATTTAAGTTTCATGGCAAAAAACTTGACCTAGTTTCTTTTAAACGGCTAGTGTGCAAAATGAATATTTTATAGAGTTTAAAATTTGATTTATAATTTTCTCACTATGGGTTCTATGAAATCACATGTATTTTTTAAGTAATATAGGGTTTTCTTTAAGACGCAGAGCATCGATCCCACAAAGAAGCGAGGTAAGAAATCCCTTTGGGTAAGTCTAGTACACTGCTATCATGTTTTAGTTTTAAATTTCTGAATAGTTTGATTTTCTTAAATTTACTACTTTACTTTTAAATTAAAATTACTAAATTATGTAAAAACTTAATCTATGGAGGCTGGTTAAATTTTAGAAAGTTTTTATATAATTAAAATTCCTTTTCCCTTTGTAATGAGATCATAATCAATGTAGGAATCAAATGTTTAGAGGTTTAAATGTAGTTTTATGACAATTAAGAGCAATCCTTTATGTACCCTCTTCCAAGCGCATAAAGAACATTGGCTAACCTAGAGTTAAGTTCCTAAATCTTAGGTTATACTGGGTAGGTTCTAGCTTGTCACTCTAGATTACCCACAATGCCCTCGCTTTAGGACTAACCGATCCTTAAGTTCCAAACTCTAGCTCAAACTGGTTAAGGTTCTAGTCTGTCACTCTAGAATCACCAATTTACACCCATAAAAACTTATCTCTTTATCTATTTACACTAACCAATGGGCTATCTTATCACCCACCAGATTAATTTGATTCTTCCTAGTTGAGGAATACATAGCTCTCCCAGGTCTTTATGGATTCACAACAAGTTTTAACATACCAATTGACCAGATTGATTATGTAAATTAAGTATGAAGTAAAGAATCATCACAAGTATGGAGTAAGAGAAATCTTAAACAACTCAAATCCTACACATGATTAATTCTTATTGTAAGGAGAAAGAGTAAGGAAAACTACTTATTAAGCATAAAGAAAACACATAGATTCTTCATTACAAATGACATTGAAATCATACAAATATATTGCACTAATATAAAGAAAATTCAAAAAGAGTACAAAAAATTATCTTTATAGAAGATTCATGCCCTCCTTGCATAGCAATTAACTATCCCTTACACTTCTCTCCAAAGCTCCAAAAGTCACTATGACTCCAAAAGGCAGTTCCTCCCCTTATACACACATGCACAAACACACACTCACACACTCTTGCCTCTCTCACCCTCCTCCTCCCTTTTCCTCAAGAGACACCAAGCCACATTTAATATAACCTTCAAAATCCCAAGTCCTTCAGATGCCCCTTCAAAATTCATCCACATAAATTTAATTTTGAGAAAAATTGATTCTGGTGCCTAGGCGCCAGATTCTAGCACCATGGTTCTGGGTTCTCCTTTTTCACATACAGGGTTTGACATCTAGGCACCAGAAGGTGCCAGTTCATGTTTTGCTCCCTTGCTCCATTTGACCCTATTTTACTCTGATTTTTCTCCTTTTTCTCCAAAACTCCATTTATTGTATCTAAAACCAAAAAATATGCAAAATACCTTTCTTTAATGTTTAATATCATTAAAAATGAGCATGAAATGTATATAAAAAATTAACACATTTTTAGGCATGTCAGATCTATCGTTACTTCACTAGTGTTTGTCAATGGAAGTAACTTGGATAAAATGAATATATGTTGTGCCTTAGATATTTTATTTAATTTAGAGGCAGAAGAATTGATTATTGCGCCCTCACTACCCTTCTACTCTCCTCTACCATCAGTTAAAAATTTTATAACTTCATCAAGAAGATCTTTAGTTAAAGGAGTATCAAAATAAGTACAATGATAGATATAAGTCAAAGTCAGATATGGATTGATATAAGACCAAATAATATGTACATATGTTATCGGCATTATTTTGGTTAAGGAGTTGCCTGTAAGAAGCTGTCGGTCACTGGAATTGAAATCCCGATGCCCGCNCTCAAAGTCAGATATGGATTGATATAAGACCAAATAATATGTACATATGTTGTCGGCATTATTTTGGTTAAGGAGTTGCCTGTAAGAAGCTGTCGGTCACTGGAATTGAAATCCCGATGCCCGCTTCAAAAGGACATTTTTATTTACATATAGATTTAAGTTTATAAAAATATGAAGAAAAACTGACCTCATATTTTTCATAG
Organism: Phalaenopsis hybrid cultivar; assembly: GCA_002079205.1. Classification (NCBI taxonomy): domain Eukaryota; kingdom Viridiplantae; phylum Streptophyta; class Magnoliopsida; order Asparagales; family Orchidaceae; genus Phalaenopsis; species Phalaenopsis hybrid cultivar. The sequence continues at coordinate 45,011 of JXCR01117152.1, forward strand.
TTTAAATAAAAGAGCAATATACCTCAAACCCTGTATCTATCCTGAAGGATAAACACAAGACTTAAGGTTGAGGCTCGATCAAATAAACTAAGAAATATATGACGTCCGTTTGGTTTGCAAAACCTTTTTATTCGCCGAAAATTTCCCTATGTAATATGAAGAATTAAATAGGGCTTATATTATGTTGGGTTTGGACAAGCTTCCTATAANCTGAGGCTCGATCAAATAAACTAAGAAATATATGACGTCCGTTTTGTTTGCGAAACCTTTTTATTCGCCAAAAATTTCCCTATGTAATATGAAGAATTAAATAGGGCTTATATTATGTTGGGTTTGGACAAGCTTCCTATAAGGGCAAGCCCTTATAGTTAATTACATCTTAGATAACCAAAGTCACCGAAGAAAACTCTCGATAAAAATCAGAAAATATTTTCTTCAAGGAGTTCAAAAGAATAAGACTTTTCAACAATATTGGACAAAGAGGTGTGAGAATGGTTTGGTTCAAATTTAGAACATTTATTGTAGAATTCAGAGGAGGAAGAACTAGGGGATGTCATAGATCCGAAGGAGAACCTCAGTGACTTCCTAATCTGTCCTATTGTTTGGCTTCAATTTTGAGGAGAAATTTATTTAAGTGTTTCATCCTGCCAATTTTATTAGTTTAGNATCCTATTGTTTGGCTTCAATTTTGAGGAGAAATTTATTTAAGTGTTTCATCCTGCCAATTTTATTAGTTTAGGGCATACATTCGTGTGAAAAGATCACACAAAAAGCCTAGAAGATGTGAGGATTTAGGTCGTGATGAATGATAACCTCGAAATCCTAAGACGAGTTAGAGCTTATATTGTACAATAGAGCTGTACAAAGGCCTAAAGATGAGGTGAAGATTTATGTTCCATAAGCAAACTCCCTTGAAGTCCTATGGATTTATTGTTTATTTCTAAGGAAGGAATTGGTTTAGCAGGGAAGATGGGTTTTTCTATTGAAGATGGCTATGCTGCCCAGTATGCTAGCTCCAAGCTCCTTGCCGTGATGAGTTTTAAGTTTTCTAGGGTGTCAAGTTATGATGTCAAATCAAATGTCCCTATGGTTATAGTTCTTTAAATATTATGGGGCATGTTAAAGTTGATTAGAGCGACACCTGTTAGGATTCTACGATTCCCTCGTTCCAGTACCACTATTTTTTAATTGATTCACTTAGTCCAAATGAATTTACTAAACTCAACTTAATGAGTTCCATACTTTCATTTATACAGTGGGAAGCCTCGTTAGCAACCGTAGGTTATCTCCTCCGAGAGATTCCCGATCATTGGATAGAGATGTAATAAGTTAGTTGTAGTTGTGGTTTTTATGATGTTTGTGATTAAATTTTGAGTTGTTTTATATTTTGAATATTGTGGAGGTGATTTTTATCTTGGTTGATTTTAATTTTGGTTTTGGGTTTTTGTTTTGTGGCTATCCTAACAGTTTTGATTTCCATGCAGGGTGATATTATTGTATAGCATGCAGGTTTTATAAGCATAAAAAGTAAAGTATGAAAGTACAAGAAAGACGACATTATAAATTATAAAAAGCTTACATGGCGAGTCTTCTCGTTCCACCACTTGAAACTCAAAATGGATGTGAGAGCACTTTATATAAAGCAAAAATGTAAGGTTTTAGTGATCTACGCAACCCTATTTCATATCTTGGTGGGTCCCTATTAATTTGATGAATTATGATTTTTGTTAAGTAAAACATATTAAGTTTAGTAGACCTCCAATGTATCCAACAGATCCTGAGAAAGAAGCAGGTCCATGCTTCCCTCTCACTGCCTGGTGAATAGTCTCGAGCTCTTTTTAAACTTATTATGTTGCTTAATAACCCATCCTGTAAATACCTTTAATGCTCAATGAACATTGATGTCTCAATTATCCATAAGAGTAGGGTAATTATCTCTTATAATTTAACTTAAGGATTATGTGGGTGAAGTCCCTTAAAGGGGCAAGTTAATGTTATCAAGACACTTCACCAACTTTTTAATTTGGGCTTGTACTGTTTTAAAGATGTTCAATTTTTAATTAAGTTCACTTTCTTAATCCTCATTTAACAAAATTTGATTTAGCCTAGGTCTCTACTAAGCTCTTAAGATCTTGGTAGATGTCTTAGTTATGTTGTGAAGGAGATTGAATTTTATGTGATGATGATTCATTTTTGAAAGTCATTTGAACATCAAATAGAGGTATCAAATTAGTCAGTTATTAACACCCAAAATCATACCCCTAACTCTAGGATCATTTAATTGACTAGACTTCTGAATTTTAATAATTTTAGGAAATTACAAATTTATCCTTTTAATTGGAAGAAGTGAGATTGGTTTCTAGCAATTAATCCCTTGTGTTTCAATCATCCAAATATGTTAATTGAGATCAAATGTTACCCATTTCCCTTTTTTGAATTAAGCCTAAATGTTAAATAAGGCTAAATTTCTAAAATTACATTTTTTCCCCTAAGGCTTTATCACTTCATAATTTGTCAAATTTAATTCAAATGACTTTGGAATTTGCATCCCACCATACTCATGGGTCAATTAAGACATCAGAGGATAAAACATGATTTTTCAAATTTTAAGTTAATTTATATAATTATTTATATGAAAGAATAGGATTTTTCAAAGAAAATTGCATAACTTGACCAAGGCAAAGCCTAATCATTTGAAATTTTTACTGGAGGTAGACTTAAATCAGAGAATCATTGGGACCAAATTTTTTGAATTTTACTTGAATTATTAGAATTATTTTAAATTATGGAGCATTTATTAATTATAAAATATTTTAAACGTGGAAAAATAAGTTTTATATTATTATTAAATATCTCTGAGATCAAAGAACCAAGAGAAACAAATTTCACATTTTTTTTATTTTTCTTTGAATTGTTAGAATTATTGTAGTGAAAATTTATTTTTAGCCTTTAAAAATTATTTTAAGTTTCAAAATTCAATATCTTCTCTTAAAAAATTAGGAAAAATATTCCAATTGTTTCTAAGTGCTTAAAAAACAATTTAGAACATTTCCATGAATTTTATTAATTTTGTGATTTTTATCATTTTTAATTATTTAAATTAAAAAAGGTTTAAAAATGAAGTTTTGATTTTATTTACAAATTTATTTTTAGAAAATTCCTCTGATCACAAAGAACTCCCAAAACCAATTTTTATAATTTTTTGAGTTATATTTTAATTGTTAAAAATCATTTTAGTGTTAAAAATGACTTTTAACTTCAAAAATCATTTTGAGTAATCCAATGAGCTCCAAATATTTTTAATTTTTTATGGGGAGCTCAGTGAACTTCAAATTATAGTAGAGATTAAAAACTAAGTCATTTAGATGTTTGTGTTTCCTAAAATTAATTTTCTTTATATTTTAGGGTTTGTGAAAATTAGGTACATGTTTAATGACTTAGATCATGAAGCATTTTTCAAAGGTTTCTCTGGCCATAATGAACCTTCCAAAATTTTCTTGGAATTTCTAAGTAACATGCTAATTATTATGATTAATTTATGTAAATAATAGACATTGAAAAATATGGATCTCTGTCAAGAGATCTCCTTTGACATTGGAAAAATCATAGAATGTTCCCTAAGACAGAGGCAACAACATGCCAAAATTTCAAGCCATGGTGAAATGCCTACATGCATGGAGAATCAAAAGACTCAAAACAGCGTTTAACTAATTAGAAATAAAAACTTCAAATTGTTTCCATATTGGTCTCCTCTGTTCACTGAGCAAGAGAGTATTTTTATTTTATTTTTGGTATTTTCTATATCGAGATATGGATTTTTGAAGTTAGGGATCATTTTTTCTGATTTATTTAATTCTCTACTTTTCTACTTAAACGCACGGCACTACCTCATTATTAGGCTTCTCCAAAGCTCCACCATTGTCTTTGGTTCAGCTCTGCCATCCTACTCGGCAGCCACGCGTCCCGTGGTTCACGCATCGAGGGTTAATCTGGCTAGATCTCGTCCGTTGATGAGATAAACGCGCGATCAGACGACTCCCAGTCATCGTCCCCAAATAGGCTAACCCGTGAACGTTAATTTTTCCACCAAATGACCTTGAGTTTGATCCTATGGACTTGTCTAAGTGTGACAAACATATCCATATGGTAAACATGCAATTAAACTAACCCTAATCAAATGGAGGATCAAAATAACCTCAAGAAGAGGGGAAGTTCAATATCTTTGCTCTGAGAAGGGAAGCTTCAATCAGAGGTGCTCAACACATTCATGGAGGTCCAATGAGGCTAAGGATTGAGCCTCTGGTCTTGTTGAAATGTCTAGACCCAAATTCGATCAAGGCCGGATTTGGGTGTTAGTCTTGAGCAATCTCAGAGGCTCTGTATGAGGGGGATTTGATAGGGCTTTGTCTTAGTTTAGTGTGGTGATGGTGTGGGTGAGTTTAATTTGGATTTGGTGCACTATGAAGGTGTGGTGGAGAATGTTCTATCTCCGGCAAGGATTTGAGCTCAAAAATTGAACTTCGATAAGGGGAATTAGTGCAATGGAGTGGTTAGGTTGCATTGTGGAGGTCTCATGGAAGTCAGGGAGTGATTTCAGAGGGTATCCTTAAGAAATTTTCAGCACCACTTTCATAGCCATGGAGGTGGAGCATTTATAAAAATGGCTTAGGGTGGCACTATGGGCCAATGCGTGGGTGCAAAGTGTTGCCTATGTGGAGGTTAGAGAGGCTCCAAGCTTCAAATGGGATGAGGTGGCCTCTAGGTTTGAAATGGGTTTGGATTTTTTAAGGGTGGCTCACAGTTTTGGCTCCTTCTGTGACTAGGCCGGATGAGAAGGCTAGGGGAGGTGGCCAGGAGGTCAGGTGAGCCAGGGGAATCTGTCACAACAATTTATTTGGGCAGGTGTTTAGTTTTGGAAAAAATCCCTTAAGCTTAAGCAGTTTTGGAAATAAATCCATTGATTTGGGGATCCTTTGGTCCATGGCTCATTTGGATGGTTCCATGGGGTTTAGCCTAGTCAATAAGGTCCAAAATTTGGCTGTAGAATTTTGCCTTGACCAATTTGACTTGACTAGGTCAATTTTGGTGCATGGGTCCAATATGGGTTCAAATGACCAAAACTTGGGTTTGGGTTAGGCTAGCCATGAATTTGAGACAATTGATTGATCAAAATTATCTATATGATTGTAATGAAGATTTTTGGAGAAGGATTGAAGTGATTTTGAGTTCAATTGGAAGCTCAATTAGAAGAATTTTGAGATTTTGGTCAAATTGAGCATGTTGGACTAGACTTGGGCTTAAGTTAAGCTAGGATTGGAATTTGGCTCAATTGAATGGTCCAAATGATCAATGGAGACGTTGTGAATATTTTTCATGAAGGAATAGAGTGGAAATGTTTGGGCTAAGACAATCAATTTGGTGGAATTTTGAAGAAGGGCCAATTTAAGGCAAAATTGGAGATTTTTTGNTCTAGGATTGGAATTTGGCTCAATTGAATGGTCCAAATGATCAAGGGAGACGTTGTGAAGATTTTTCATGAAGGAATAGAGTGGAAATTTTTGGGCTAAGACAATCAATTTGGTGGAATTTTGAAGAAGGGCCAATTTAAGGCAAAATTGGAGATTTTTTGGGTTTGGGTTAAAATTAAATGAAAGCGAGGCTTCACCAAGGCCAATTTAAGGTGAATTTTGATGTTTAGGAATATTATAAAGAGTTTAAGATTCAAACTGAGGCCAATTGAGTAGGTTATAGGATTCAATTTGGTGGAACCATGTTATAGGGCCAAAGTTGGGGTTTTGACTTAGATCAAATTTGGGCTCAAAGCATGGGCCAATTAAGCTTGGATTTCATTTAAATTGGTCATATGAAAGGTTAATTTGAGTTTAGGAATGAAATTGGGAGAAATTAGGACCAAATTGATGGACATTTGAGGTGAATTTAGGGAAATTGGGCCTTTAGAGGCAATTTAGGGGNAGTTAAAATTAAATGAAAGCGAGGCTTCACCAAGGCCAATTTAAGGTCAATTTTGATGTTTAGGATTATTATAAAGAGTTTAAGATTCAAACTGAGGCCAATTGAGTAGGTTATAGGATTCAATTTGGTGGAACCAAGTTATAGGGCCAAAGTTGGGGTTTTGACTTATATCAAATTTGGGCTCAAAGCATGGGCCAATTAAGCTTGGCTTTCATTTAAATTGGTCATATGAAAGGTTAATTTGAGTTTAGGAATGAAATTGGGGGAAATTAGGACCAAATTGATGGACATTTGAGGTGAATTTAGGGAAATTGGGCCTTTAGAGGCAATTTAGGGGTTTTGGTCAAAATGGTCAAATTGGTCAAATTGAGTCATGTGGTAGTTAAGAAAAAAAGCATTTGGGAATATTTGGAAGGTTTTGGAAATTTTTGGGATTTTTTAAATTTTTTGAAATTTTGGGTCAAGGAGGGTTTTTTTTTTGGTAATTTTGGCAATTTTTGGTGTTTTTGGGTAATTTGGATGTTTTCAAAAGGTTTAAAATGATTTTTGAACAAAGTTGGGTATTTTGGATAAATTTTGGAATTTTGGCCAAATTTAGGATTTCAAGGGTACTTAGGTAATTTGGTGGAGTTTAGTGAAAAAAGGCCAAGTTGAGTATTTTTGGTAGAATTGGGGTGCCAACAACCATAAATGAGCTATGGACCAATGGAAACCCCATTTGGGTCCTCTATGTATTGATCTTAGCTAAAGCCTAGCCTAGGGCCAGTGGGTTTAGGGGACCATCTACATGAGTCTCCTAAAGGATTAAGGGATCGAAGTCAAGAAATTTTGGGTTTGTAATTGTGAGTGATTGTGAGTGAGGTGAGTACCTTTGCTCTAGACTAACACCCAAGGAGGTCAAGTAGTGCTATGCAAACTCTCCTTGAGCTCCCCCATAATGACCCCACATAGTAAGTGCTAGAGGTTAGGACCACTATGTGAAAATTTAAGTTGAGGAAAGAAGAGTTTAGAGTTTCTAATGGTGAGGGTTCCTTTTCTAGTTTTCTAAGAATAGTCAACAGGAAAGTCATATGGCTAGACCTTAGGCTACTAAAGAGGAAACACTAAACCTCAACCAAAAGTGAGGTCAACAAATGGACCCCAAATAGGTGTGGTGTTCTGGGCAAGCACACCGCGCGTATTGGCGTTGACCGACGAGATCAACAAAACCAACACAAACTCCTAAGTCAACAGACTTATAAGGAGGTCTAGAATTGTGTGTTTTATTTGTTTCCACTGGGGAATTAGTAGATGAATATTTGATCGAAGATATGAAGTAGGAACTCTCGCTAAGGATTGGAGAGTTTGTTTTTAGTTATCAGATTTCAAGTGTTCATAGAGGATGAGAATCAATATGTAAGTGCTGACACCAAAGTGGGGATTGAAGTTTAGGTATTAATTTCAGAAGAGGGTTGGAAGTTAGGGACTGATATCAAAAGGAAAGGAATCAGAATTTAAGGACTGATTTCAAAATGAGGATTGAAAGTTAATGATCAATCTCAAAAGAGAGAGTCGGAAGTTAAGGACCGACGTTAAAAAAAAGTGAATAAGAAATTAGAGACTGTTTCTAAAATAAGAATTGAAAGTTAATGATCAATCTCAAAAGAGAGTCGGAAGTGAAGGACTGTACTTGAAAGAAAAGGAATCAAAAGTTAAGGACTGATTCTAAAATGAGAATTGAAAGTTAATGATCAATCTTAAAAGAGAGTCGGAAGTTAAGGACCGACCTCGAAAGAAAAGGAATCAGAAGTTAAGGACTAATTCCAAAATGAGAATTGAAAGTTAATGATCAATCTCCAAAGAGAATCGGAAGTTAAGGACCGACCTTGAAAGAAAAGGAATCAGAAGTTAAGGACTGATTCTAAAATGAGAATTGAAAGTTAAGGATCAATCTCAAAAGAGAGTCGGAAGTTAAGGATCAACCTCGAAAAGAGAGGAATTAGAAGTTAAGGACTGATTCCAAAATGAGAATTGAAATTTAGGTATGGATTCATGGTGTCAAATTCATAGATATGTGTCATGTGATAAGGTTGACATTGTTGAAGAAAATTTGTGAAATTTTTGTGAGGTTTTGTGCAGAACGTGAAATTCCACAAGGAAGTTAAGAGAATTAGTGCAGATAAAGATAGTTGTACTGCGCGAGCAAAGAGTAAGAGACCTCAAAATCAAGCGAATCAACTCAATATATTTATTTTCTTTTCTTGTTGTTTTTATCATGTTTAATTTTCAAAATATGTTATCAAAGATTAAATTTAGTTGGTTGATTTTTCAAACAAGAGTTATTTTGTTGTTTGCTTGTTTGTTATTTTTTTTTAAATTTTATTATCATCAACTTTTTTTTTGTTTTGTTGTTTTGTTCTTTGTTCTTTATAATCTCGAACTAATGTATGGTCCATGACTTTTATCCATTGCACAAAAAGGAAATTGATAAAAGGTCAAATTTTTGAAAGAAACTTCATTAATCTATTCTAATAAATGCTATAGATTGAATGTAAGCCAAAGCCTAAAAAAGTACAATATGCTAACTGCATCAAATTACATCCACAAATATCCTATGCCAATTACATATCATAGGCTGAGCATGTCTGATACATGTCATGTCTGCTGTAACGAAATGCTGTAAAATGGAAAGGAATCCTCTGAATGTTTGTCTCTGGTGAGGCAAGCTTCTGATCGAGTAGACCTTCTAAGGCACGTTCTAAGACAAGAGTTCCCTTTGCATGTACTTAGAGGTACAACCCTCTCATAGCTCATATATTAGCAGTTCCTTCAATTCTGGATCTGGTTGAAATCCATATGACATTTTACTGTTGTTCATTCGTTGAAAGGCCATAGACACCCTACGGTGTCGCACCCCTGGAATACAGTGTTTGACAACGTCTGCCCCATTTCCTTTAAGGACTAGAACTAAACCAACATACATCAGAATTTCTATAGCTCCTCTGAATTTTCTTGGGCCAATAATATCTATTTATTTTCCAAATAGAATAATGCTTTTGCTCATGAATGAGACCATGCAGAAAGGTCTCAAAATGTCATGATGGTCAATGTGAGGAGGTATGCAGTCCCCTTCATCATATATGTTGATGATGCAACTGTTAGGGATAAAGTTAGCTGGCAGTATACTCCAACTGACCATTCTTTTAAACATCCATTTTATCATTGGAGGTAGTGGATCCACCTGATCGTGTCTACGAATCCCAGGAGGATTTTCTTATCTATCATTAGTAAAGTTGTAGAAGCAACCGCATTGGATAGTAATCCTCCCCTTTCCTCACATCCACATTCTTGGCTCAGAATAGGTTCTTTCCATAAGCTGACATGCTCGACCTCTATCTCTTAGGTCAAAAATGCAATTGAGAATGTTTCATTCATCACTTTCTGAGAAGACCTTGGTGTATAATTCCAATCCCTCTAATTTGTTGATGAACCTCCCTTGCACTTCTTCGTAGAATTCAAAGTTTCTTTTGTTCACTTTGCTCATCTTATAGTACTCTACCATACTGAGAATCATCGGCTGTTAAGGATATTCCCTCATTTCAACATCAACGGGAACCCAAGATAGTGCTGATTCTGGTGCTAACAAAATGTGTGACTCGGAATCCAAAGGGACATATGGCTTTGGACTCCACTGGACATATTTATCTGTTCCCAGTGAGACATATGAATCCCCCATCAAGCAATTGACAGTCTGAGACCCATCATCGATAGATGCGTACTCCTTTAAGGTGCTGTAGTGCTGTAGGTGTAGGACATTACAGTCCGGGCATTCCACGAATGCCCCTATAGATGACGCTCTTGCAGGTAGTTCAGCGTTACAGTTTGGGCAACCCGTACAAAGAACATTTGAAGCTGGTGTTATTTCCAGCTCTATAACAAACCCGGACTCCTCATCTGTAGCAGGCAAGCTGGAAGAGGTTCCTCTCATGCCTTGATCATAAATGTTCCCTTCAGGAATTGGGGTAAGTAAATTCTCTGCCTCTTTCTGGTATCTTCTTTCTTCTCGTAAGAAAGCCCTCTTCTTTTAGCAGCTAGCATTCCTATGCTTAGTACTTCGTAGTAAAGCGTCCTGTAATCTTTCATTATCGACAGCGACTAGGCCCCCAGTTGGTGTAGCTATCATGGATGGTAAGAGGCTGGGCCCCTCCATCGAGTGTTATTGTACCATCACATTCTTTCCCTTCCGTGATGAATTGTCTTTAGTGGTCAACCTAAGTAGTGAGGGAAACCCTTCCTATTCCTGTCAGCTAACGACATCCATTAGAGGCCCCTCATAATCCATGTTGACTTGACTAAATTCTATGTCAAAGTCTATAGTGCCGTCCCGCGGTACCATTTCCATGTTGAGTGCAAGGTTCCAGCCATCTATAAAGGCAAAGATCAGCCTTTGGCCTGACATTTCTCTACAGACGATAGGAAAAAGGTCAGTGAGATGAAACTTGGCATGAACAAAAACAAAACAAAGTATTTATTAAAAGAAATTTTAGTTTATTTTGGTGAAGAAGTCATTTATTTGTGTATGCATTTTGTTTAATTTAGTAGGATATTAAGTTTAAAAAGAGAAAATTGAAGTGTCTAATTTTCAAAAATTTTCATTATGTTGAGGTTAATCTTATTACAAAAAAATTGGATCCGGTCACAGATATTTGGCCACATAGATAACCCCAAAACAATCCAAATTTTAAAATTTCAAATTAAACAATGGCAAGCAATGTCAGGTTGCATAGTATGTCTTCAAGTATCGTCCATTGATTGGTAGCATGGGTCTTTAACCCAGGAAATCTACTAACTGGTAGGCTCCTCCTGCATAGACCTTTTCAACAACAAATGGTTCCTCTCAAGTTGGCTCAAATGTTCTACCTATCTTGCGGCGTGCAAGAATAGGCCTTTTGAGCATGAGTACGAGGTCACCAACTTTGAATGTCCTTGGCGGACCAATTTTTCATGAGCTTGTACCATCTTTTCCTGGTAAAGTTCCAAGTGTTGTTGTGCTTCAAGTTGTTCTCCCTTAAGACTCTACAGTTCTTAAAGTCTTAGTTTTGCACTTTCTTCTGTTGTGAGTTAGTCGGCAACAGCGACTCTGAGAGACGATTTCTAAATTTCTAACGGTAGCATGACGTACACAAGCATGTAAGGTATATATTGAGTGGGAATCCTGAACGTCGTCCGGTAGGCCCATAAGGCTTCTAGTAACTTGTTGTGCCAATATCTTTTGTTTTCGTCCAGTATTTTCTTTAAAATCTGTATCAATGTCTTATTGAAGGCTTCAACCAGGCCATTTGCTCTGAGATAGTAAATTGTAGAGTATCTCCAATCAATCCCATGCCGTTTGATGAAATTATTGATTTTTCTTCTTTTAAGGGCTGTCCCATTGTCAGGAATTTTTCTTCGTGCGACTCTAAAATGGTAGATGATTTGGCTTTTAAATAATTGAAGGACGTGCTGTGCCGTAACCTCTCTTAACGGCAGCGCCTCTGCCCATTTGGAGAAATAATCCATAGCGACAAGTATAAACCTATGTCCTCTCAAAGATGGAGGGTCTATCGGACGTATTATGTTCGTACCCCAACACTCGAATGACCACGAGGCAACGATTGGGTGTAGCCCATTCAGAGACTAGTGCAAGACCACCCCATGTCCTTGGCACTGGTGACATCTTCTGGCTGTCTCCATGTAGTCAGACATCATTGCTAGCCAATAATATCTGAGCCTTTTGATTTTCAGTTTCATCTTTGGCCCTGACTGGTGAGCGCTACACAATCTGGCATGTACTTCTTTGACACTATTCTGTGCTTCGGCTTTGTTTAAACATCGTAGCCACATCTGGTCAAATGATCTACTATAGAGAACATCACCAACTAAGGTGTATGACATATGCCTTTTTGTAATGTGATGTGCCTCAGACTTATCCTCGGGTAGCTTTCCAATATGCAAATATTCTATAAATGGCTTACTCCGGTTTTCATTGATATCAACAACTGCATTTATCACTTCTACTTTTCCGAGCTTGTGTAGAGTTTCGAGGTCGATTCGAGACAAAACTTGTCTTCCTTGTACTGTGATTTTAATGGAATCCTTCGGGGAACACTCCAGNGGCATGAACAAAAACAAAACAAAGTATTTATTAAAAGAAATTTTAGTTTATTTTGGTGAAGAAGTCATTTATTTGTGTATGCATTTTGTTTAATTTAGTAGGATATTAAGTTTAAAAAGAGAAAATTGAAGTGTCTAATTTTCAAAAATTTTCATTATGTTGAGGTTAATCTTATTACAAAAAAATTGGATCCGGTCACAGACATTTGGCCACATAGATAACCCCAAAACAATCCAAATTTTAAAATTTCAAATTAAACAATGGCAAGCAATGTCAGGTTGCATAGTATGTCTTCAAGTATCGTCCATTGATTGGTAGCATGGGTCTTTAACCCAGGAAATCTACTAACTGGTAGGCTCCTCCTGCATAGACCTTTTCAACAACAAATGGTTCCTCTCAAGTTGGCTCAAAGGTTCCACCTATCTTGCGGAATAGGCCTTTTGAGCATGAGTACAAGGTCACCAACTTTGAATGTCCTTGGCGGACCAATTTTTCATGAGCTTGTACCATCTTTTCCTGGTAAAGTTCCAAGTGTTGTTGTGCTTCAAGTTGTTCTCCCTTAAGACTCTACAGTTCTTAAAGTCTTAGTTTTGCACTTTCTTCTGTTGTGAGTTAGTCGGCAACAGCGACTCTGAGAGACGATTTCTAAATTTCTAACGGTAGCATGACGTACACAAGCATGTAAGGTATATATTGAGTGGGAATCCTGAACGTCGTCTAGTAGGCCCATAAGGCTTCTAGTAACTTGTTGTGCCAATATCTTTTGTTTTCATCCAGTATTTTCTTTAAAATCTGTATCAATGTCTTATTGAAGGCTTCAACCAGGCCATTTGCTCTGAGATAGTAAATTGTAGAGTATCTCCAATCAATCCCATGCCGTTTGATGAAATTATTGATTTTTCTTCTTTTAAGGGCTGTCCCATTGTCAGGAATTTTTCTTCGTGCGACTCTAAAATGGTAGATGATTTGGCTTTTAAATAATTGAAGCACGTGCTGTGCCGTAACCTCTCTTAACGGCAGTGCCTCTGCCCATTTGGAGAAATAATCCATAGCGACAAGTATAAACCTATGTCCTTTCAAAGATGGAGGGTCTATCGGACGTATTATGTTCGTACCCCAACACTCGAATGACCACGAGGCAACGATTGTGTGTAGCCCATTCAGAGGCTAGTGCAAGACCACCCCATGTCCTTGGCACTGGTGACATCTTCTGACTCTCTCCATGTAGTCAGACATCATTGCTAGCCAATAATATCTGAGCCTTTTGATTTTCAGTTTCATCTTTGGCCCTGACAGGTGAGCGCTACACAATCTGGCATGTACTTCTTTGACACTATTTTGTGCTTCGGCTTTGTTTAAACATCGTAGCCACATCTGGTCAAATGATCTACTATAGAGAACATCACCAACTAAGGTGTATGACATATGCCTTTTTGTAATGTGATGTGCCTCAGACTTATCCTCGGGTAGCTTTCCAATATGCAAATATTCTATAAATGGCTTACTCCGGTTTTCATTGATATCAACAACTGCATTTATCACTTCTACTTTTCTGAGCTTGTGTAGAGTTTTGAGGTCGATTCGAGACAAAACTTGTCTTCCTTGTACTGTGATTTTAATGGAATCCTTCGGGGAACACTCCAGNATTGATTGGTAGCATGGGTCTTTAACCCAGGAAATCTACTAACTGGTAGGCTCCTCCTGCATAGACCTTTTCAACAACAAATGGTTCCTCTCAAGTTGGCTCAAAGGTTCCACCTATCTTGCGGAATAGGCCTTTTGAGCATGAGTACAAGGTCACCAACTTTGAATGTCCTTGGCGGACCAATTTTTCATGAGCTTGTACCATCTTTTCCTGGTAAAGTTCCAAGTGTTGTTGTGCTTCAAGTTGTTCTCCCTTAAGACTCTACAGTTCTTAAAGTCTTAGTTTTGCACTTTCTTCTGTTGTGAGTTAGTCGGCAACAGCGACTCTGAGAGACGATTTCTAAATTTCTAACGGTAGCATGACGTACACAAGCATGTAAGGTATATATTGAGTGGGAATCCTGAACGTCGTCCGGTAGGCCCATAAGGCTTCTAGTAACTTGTTGTGCCAATATCTTTTGTTTTCGTCCAGTATTTTCTTTAAAATCTGTATCAATGTCTTATTGAAGGCTTCAACCAGGCCATTTGCTCTGAGATAGTAAATTGTAGAGTATCTCCAATCAATCCCATGCCGTTTGATGAAATTGTTGATTTTTGTTCTTTTAAGGACTGTCCCATTGTCAGGAATTTTTCTTCGTGCGACTCTAAAATGGTAGATGATTTGGCTTTTAAATAATTGAAGGACGTGCTGTGCCGTAACCTCTCTTAACGGCAGCGCCTCTGCCCATTTGGAGAAATAATCCATAGCGACAAGTATAAACCTATGTCCTCTCAAAGATGGAGGGTCTATCGGACGTATTATGTTCGTACCCCAACACTCGAATGACCACGAGGCAACGATTGGGTGTAGCCCATTCAGAGACTAGTGCAAGACCACCCCATGTCCTTGGCACTGGTGACATCTTCTGGCTGTCTCCATGTAGTCAGACATCATTGCTAGCCAATAATATCTGAGCCTTTTGATTTTCAGTTTCATCTTTGGCCCTGACTGGTGAGCGCTACACAATCTGGCATGTACTTCTTTGACACTATTCTGTGCTTCGGCTTTGTTTAAACATCGTAGCCACATCTGGTCAAATGATCTACTATAGAGAACATCACCAACTAAGGTGTATGACATATGCCTTTTTGTAATGTGATGTGCCTCAGACTTATCCTCGGGTAGCTTTCCAATATGCAAATATTCTATAAATGGCTTACTCCGGTTTTCATTGATATCAACAACTGCATTTATCACTTCTACTTTTCCGAGCTTGTGTAGAGTTTCGAGGTCGATTCGAGACAAAACTTGTCTTCCTTGTACTGTGATTTTAATGGAATCCTTCGGGGAACACTCCAGCTCCTTAGCGAGTTTTGCTAGAGCTTCAGCATGGGCATTATCTCCCTTAGGAATCCAGTAGAAAGTCACCTCAGGGATCTACTCAAGTAGCTTCATCATGTACTAATGGTATTCTCCTAGCCGTGGTTTCAAACTTTTGAATTGCCCGACGACTTGCTGGATGACAATCTGTGAGTCGCCATAGATTGCAATGTTTCTTATATCCATTGAGATTGTCAAATCCAATCCGGTGATTAAAGCTTCATATTCTGCTTCATTATTGGTACACGGCTCTATCAGGTGGTATGAGAACCTCAACATACCCTTATCTGGTGCGATAAATATCAAACCAATCCCTACTTTTCCTGGTATAATTGTGCCCGATCCTTTATCTTTTCTGGCTGATGAAGCTCCGTCAAAGTACATTTCCCAGGGTTACGTGCTGGAGATTTACATTTGTAGTACCTGTTCATCTGGTAGTTCATCATTGAGAGGGGACCCAGCTGGAAGTGGGTGTGCAGCGAGAAAGTCTGCTAGAATATGTCCCTTGATAGCACGAAGATGAATGAAAGTTATATCAAATTGCAATAAAATCATTGACCATCTTGCTAGATGTCCAGAGAGTGTTGGTCGGGTCATCAAATATTACAATAGGTTGACTTTTGAGATTAGAGTGATCTTATGAGAAATCATGTAATGTCTAAGTTTTTGGGCAAAAAAAATTAATGCTAGACAATGCTTCTCGATAGGTGGATACCTTATCTCCGTTGGTATTAGACGACAACTAAAATAGTAGAGTTTATTTTCTATATCCTCATCACTGACTTGGGCTAAGAGGGCTCCAAGAGAGTCATCTAAGGCCGCGGTATAAAGTATCAAAGGTTTCCCTGGGATAGGAGCTGCCTAAACAAGAGGTGTCATTAAGTATTGCTTAACGCCCTCAAAGGCTTGCTAGAATTTCTCTTCCCAAACAAATTTGGCATCCTTTTTAATTAATTCTGAGAAGGGCTGACACCTACCAGAGAGATTAGGAATAAAGCATCTCAGATATGCCAACTTCATTTGGAAGGAACGTAGTTATTTCAACATTTTAGGAGGAGGCATTTCCAAGATAGCTTTAATTATATCTGGGTCGATCTTGATTCCCTGATGATGGACAACAAATCCTAGAAACTTCCAAGAGATAACGCGAAAAGCACACTTTAAGGGATTCATTTTAAGGTCATGTCATCGTAATCGTTCAAACAAGATCCTCAAATCATACAAATGGTCTATCTTTTGTTTACTTTTGATGACCAAATCATCCACATAACATTCCACTTGATTTTGAATGACATCATAAAAAATCGTCATCATTGTACGTTGGTATGTTGCTCCAGTGTTCTTTAGGCCGAACGACATTACTGTTTAACGAAAATTCTAATCGGTGTTTTGAAGGCTGTAAGTATTACATCCTTAGGAGCCATCTTGATTTGGTTGTATTCCGACTATCCGTCCATGAAGGAGAAAATTTCGTGTGTTGAAGCGATATCCACCATCATTTCTGGTATTGGTAGTGGAAACTTGTCTTTTGGACATGCCTTGTTCAAATCCCTAAAGTTGACATAAATACAGATTTGTCCAAATCCGAGACCCTCTTTCGAGTTGGGAGTTTGACTATTAACATTCCATAATTTTTCAAAAAGTTGAAATTTATCTTTTTGCATTTGTTTTGGCAAGTGTCCCTGTTGAATTAACTTTTGCACACAAGGCAAAAAATAACCAAAAGGCAATTCTATTAATTCATTAGGATCATCATCCAAGTTTACATGATTTTTAAGATCAGTGGAGGTAGAAGCACTATAAAATTTGATCGTCTTTAAACCAACACTACAAAATTCCTTTACCTCTAAACTCTCGACCTTTTGAGGGAGGATCAGAGTAAGGGGCATAGCATTCACATAGTGGTTTATCCGATCATACTTTGTCTCATATTCCCTTTTCTTCGCATCTTCTAAGGATATCTCGTATTGAGGTTTCTTCTATTTTTTCATCATTATTTCTTCTTTGGAACTGTCTTCATCACCAATGTTGATGGTTGGTCTAGTCCATTCAATGATTAAGTTTATTCTTCCACGTCTATGTCCCCGGCCTCGACCTCGAGTGCGCGAACTAAAAGAACCTCCACCAACTTGTTGTAAAGGAGTGGTGGAAGATCGCTGAAGCGGAGTTGAATGACTTCCTCTTTATGATTTTTTTGAATCTTCACTTTTGTTCGTTGCAGTATCATGAGAGAAGATAGTGTTCTTCGGAGGTGCGTAGTAGATGACATCTTCATGAATACCAACTTCATGAACTGAAAATGGTTGTAAATCTCCCTTGATGCAATGTTCTTGTTCTTCTTTATAATACTTGATGCACTGGTGCTGAGACGATGGGACCATGTTGTTTTTGTGAATCCACGGTCAACCCAGTAGAGCTTTGAAGGAGGTCTTGGTGCTGATGATATGGAATTTAGTGGTTGTTGCTGGTTCTCCAACCTTTATAAACAGTGTAATGGATCCAAGGGATCTCTATCCCTTTTGGTTGAATCCTCTTAGCATCATTTTATCGGCTGTAAGTTCTTGAGCCTTGATGTCCAAATAAGCTAATGTCCATAGACTCATCAAGTTTAAGGATGCTCTCAGATCTATTAAAACTCTTGAAAATACAAATCTGCCAATGTTAACAGAGATGTAAAGTGGTTGGTTGTGGTCGGTGGTACCAAGCAGCAAATCTTCATCTGTGAAGGTTACCCCAGGCTATTCTTTCAACGAACAAACTTCATATGAGGATGTGCTAGCCAACTGGGATAAGCAAATCTCTGGGTCAAGCAAAGCTATAACCAGAGACTCTCTCATCTCCTTTGATATGATCAGAGTGTTGTAGATGCTTAATTTGGCCAAAAATTTCATAAGATGAGCTAGCACGCTGTAATCCACTTTGTATGATCCCCCAATTTTCTTTTGGTTGTGTGGTTCTTCCACTAGTGGAGGTGGAGGTAGCACTTCTTGAGTTAATATATGTTTTCCTTTATCTGTTGGACCTATTCTAGGGGGTAACAATCTCCCGCTCCTTAAGTTCACTTCTGTAATTTCTTCTTCTTGAGATATCATTATCGAATCTTCTAGTGTTTCTTCTTTGTTGAAAAGATCTAAGTTGATGGAAAGCGGTGCACCGTGGTGCTCGAGAATTGGTTCCTCACTCTAGGTGCCGTCGTAAGTAGTGTTGTCAATGTCTTCTTCGGTCTTGTTAGCAAGTTCATTGGCCTCAAGTACAATTTAAGGATCATTTTGGGAATTGAGATCAAAGCTAAATTGGTTATAATTAGTTATGTTATTACTAGAAATAGTTAAAATGCAGTTGAAATCATAATCATTATATTCAAAAGACCAAGGAGGGGCAAAAAGATATTCTTAAAAAGTCAGAGGTTCAAGGATTTTCTTCCCCNCGTTATTACTAGAAATAGTTAAAATGCAGTTGAAATCATAATCGTTATATTCAAAAGACCAAGGAGGGGCAAAAAGATATTCTTAAAAAGTCAGAGGTTCAAGGATTTTCTTCCCCAAATTCGAGACAACCAATCTAGTAGAGGCGGCCCCTATCGTACCCCCCATGTTATCAATCTTTGAAGTAGTGTTCTTCTTCTTCTTTGTCTTTGACGATGACAAATCTTCTGGTGAAATCTTCATCTCGGGTTTGGCAGGCCGAAGATTTTGAACGGAGGCTTGTTTTAAAGCATTCTGGATTTGATTCAATATTTTCTTGGATGATTTGCTCAAAACTTCATTCCATCCGTATTTTCTGTTATATGCAGAAGGTTGTTTCGATAAATCCTGTATTTGGTTTAGGACCCACTTGAGCTCGTCCCAAGTCGTACTCCATCCATGTTCTCCAGTATATGAATCAATTGGTGAGATTGGCTTAGCCGAAATCATATTTGTGGAACCTTTTTTAGGTTCTTTTAAATATTCTTTCAGGATCATTATATTCCCTTATTTAAGGTTCTTCTCGAGCTAATCCTTAAAGATGAAACATTCTTCTATGGTGTGCCCAAGCAACTTGTAGTATGGGCAATAGTTTGGCTGATCTTTTTTATTGAACTCTTTGGGNGATCAATTAGTGAGATTGGCTTAGCCAAAATCATATTTGTGGAACCTTTTTCAGGTTCTTTTAAATATTCTTTCAGGATCGTTATATTCCCTTATTTAAGGTTCTTCTCGAGCTAATCCTTAAAGATGAAACATTATTCTATGGTGTGCCCAAGCAACTTGTAGTATGGGCAATAGTTTGGCTGATCTTTTTTATTGAACTCTTTGGGTTTCTTTGGATATGGTAGTCTCAACTCAGGTTTCTTCATCAGACTTCTAAACCTTTTAGATACGACTTAATCTTTGAAAGAATACATTTTTTCTGTCATTCTGCCAAAGATATGCTCTTATTCCCTGTTTGAGTTGATCCTTCTTGAGGTGGCCGCTGGTTGGACTGGCTACTCTGTTCTGAGCATGCTGATGAAGATTGGTGAGGATTTTTGCATATATCTTCTNGAACATTTTAGATACGACTTAATTTTTGAAAGAATACATTTTTTTTGTCGTTCTGCCAAAGATATTCTCTTATTCCCTGTTTGTGTTGATCCTTCTTGAGGTGGTCGCTGGTTGGACTGGCTACTCTGTTCTGAGCATGCTGATGAAGATTGGTGAGGATTTTTGCATATATCTTCTTTGGTTGTTTTCCTTTTGTCGACAGTCACTACTGTTCCTGACTTCCTTTGAAACACTCTGGTTACCTTGGATTTCTTGTGAGAATTCATATGTTTGATTTCTTCTTGAAGACTGCTGACTTTA
>JXCR01117154.1:0-44555 GCA_002079205.1 Phalaenopsis hybrid cultivar
CTTTACAATTATTAAATATTTATTACGTCCATATTTATCTTATATTTTTAAGCATATATAAATTCGTGATCACCTACCCTCTTTTAAACTCAAATTCTACCCCATCCTATGTGGCTAACCTTGATTGGTCACTGGCACTGTTTAGCACTCCACGAATTCTTATTGGAACCAACCACTTAGAGCTTAAGGCCCTCCCTTTGGCCATGGCTATAAGAAGGCCCATTTTTGGCCAACTTCAAAGTGTGCCATATCTTGGGGAAACTTTGCCAATTTGTTTCCAAAGCCTCTTTAAGCTGCCTTGAGTTCATTCCAACCATTTTCCTTTGCTCAAATCCAATGTCTGAACTCAAATTTGAGTACAAAATCCAAGGGGTTTTTTTTTCCGTTCATTAAACTCCACCAAACCTCAAATTAAACCACCCAAAAGCTTCCTCAGACCAAACAAAAAAGTTCCCCACCAAAACCCGCTTCTGTTGGGCACTCTAACCCACTTTTATACCAAGGTCGCACCACCCCTTAATCAAACTCTTGCATAGGCCCAACCTCATCTCAAATTGGTGCTTGGAGGAGCTTTGTGGAGTCACAAAGAGTCTCTACAACTAACCTAATTGAGGCCTCATCTCTTGGGCCATGGTATATATCACATACCCAAAAAACATGCTTGGTTTCATCAATTGTGAAGAGAATATTAATTTCAAATGCATCTAGCCATATGGATGTGTTTGTCTTGACTAGATAAGTTTGTTCGAGCAAATTGTTAGTTATTTTGTTGAGTATCGAGTGAGATCAAAGCATTTTAGTGTGGACAGTTCTCAGTTTAAAACAGATAAGGACAATGAACAGATGTCATCCATTTGTGTGTGTATTGATCCAACGACGGAGGAGGAGTCAGATGAGGAGATGCTTCATAAAGGGTGGCCCATACTGCAGCAAAAGTAGAAGGTGACATAAAATGGGAGTGTGCCATGTGGTATTTTGGAGCCGCTGAGGATCCAGTCAGTGCTGCCTGGATAAGTAGATAAATAGGGTATATTTGGATTTAATTAAGTGCTGAAATTTTAAAAGTTCTTAACTTGGTATAGAAAAATCATAAAAATAAAATAAAAATACCCTTGTCGACACTAAAAAGTTGGTTGGGAGATTGAAGTTGTCGTTCGTTGAAATGACTATCCCAATGCTCAATTTAATTTATTTTATATACATATAATTTGAGAAAAATGGCACTTTAAATTTTGAAATTACAAGACCGAACTGATCTCATATCCTTAGTTATTTAAATAAATGAGCCTAATACAACAAGCAATGCATTTATCCCGAATGGTAGACACACTACTTACTGGTGATGCTCGATCAAATAAACTAATGAATTTATGACATTCATTTAAATCGGTGAAAAATCATTTTTTATGTTGATCGACAAGTTCCCCTATTTAATACAAAAAATTAAATAGGGTTTATATTAAGCTGGGTTCTTGAAAGTTTCCTATAAAGGCAAGCTCTTATAGTTACTTACATCTTAGATAATTAAAGTCACATGAAAAAATTCTCAATAAAAATCAGGGGATATTGTCTTCAAGAATTTCAAAGGATAGGACTTTTCAAAGAGACCGAACAAAGAGATGTGAAAGGGGAATAACTCAAATTTTGAAAATTTTATTTTTAGAATCCAAAGGAAGAAGAACAAGGGGATGTCATGGAACATGAAGAGAACCTCGGTGACTTGACAAGCTAGCTTATGGTTTGGCATTAACTTCAAGAAGAAATTATGTGTTTCATCTTGCCAATTTTATTAATTAGGGCTTACATTCGTCTGAAATGATCACACAAATAACCTAGAAGATATGAGGATTTAAGTCGCGATAAACAAAAAACTCAGAATCCTAGGGTGAATTAGGGCTTATATTGTATAACAGAGCCATACAAAGGCTTAAAGAAAAGTTGAGGACTTATGTCAAACTAGGCGGACAACCTCAAAATCCTATGGTTTGTTGTTTAATTTCTAAGGAGAGATATGTCGTTGTAGATCCTCTTACTGTTGAAGATGGTCGTGCTGCCCACAATACTAGCTCCCATCTCCTCATTGTAGTGAGTTTAAGTTTTCTAATGTGTCAAGTCGTGATGATAAATCAAATGTTTCCTAAGGTTATAGTTATTTTAAATATTATGGGGAATGTTAAAGTTGGTTAGAACGACACCGGTTAGGATCGCACAGTTCTCTCATTCTGGTACCACTATTTTTTTCGGATTCACTTAGTCCAAATGAATTTATTAAACTCAACTCAATGTGTTGCACACTTTTATTTAGATTATGGGAAATCTGGTTAACAACCGTAGGTTACCTCTTCCGAGGGATTCCAGATCATCCGATAGATACATTTTGATTTAGTTGCAATTTTCATTATTTTTGTTTTGTTTGTGATTAAATTTTGAGTTGTCTTTTATTTTGATTGTTGTGGCAGTGAATATTATCTTATTTTAATTTCTTAATTTTAGTTTTGGTTTTAGTTCCGTGGCTATCCTAAAAGTTTCTGCTTTGACATACAAGGTGACCTTGTTGTTTAACATGTAAGTTTATGGGCAGGAAACAAGAGGTGCAGATAAATAAAAGTAAATTGCAATGCATTAACTTAAAAGTGTACCTGTTGATTCTTCCTGTTCCTCCACTTGAAAGGTCAGAACTTGCAAATCATATGTATAATTTTGAAGGAAAAGTAGAAACCAAAAATTTGATGTATGTCTATCTGATCCGATGTTGTACCTTGGTGGGTCCAATTTTTTCATTTGTGGGGATGATTCCATTAAGCAAATCATAATATGTCCAAGTCTCCTCCGAGATTCCCACTAGAAATTTCACAGTTGCTCGAATCATTTTGAGTTCATTTAGGACTAATTATGTTTGCCATATGGTTCACCCAATTCTTACCCTTATGCTCAATGAACCTTGATGTTTTGATTATCCCTTTAAGTGGGGTAATTATCACTTGATGTTTCACTTATGAATTATAGGGTAAAGTCCCTTAGGGGAAATTTAGCTTAATTAAGTTACTCAGCAGGTCTAATTTTCAAAGATGGGTTGTAGTGTTTTAGAAAAGTTTCAAATTAATTATTGGTCATTTGCTAAACATCACTAGAAAAAATTTTGATTAAGCCTAGTTCAGTACTAAGCCCGTAAAACCTAATGGGTTGATTTGTAATTTTTAGGAAAATTTGAATATTTATACTTTTAAACCTTATCAAGAATAATAAATCATTTTAAAACCATTAATCAATGTTTTAAATTAGTGTATTATGATCTTCCAAAGTCAAACACCAACCTCAATATCTTTTTATTTAATTGCTTCTCCAAATTTCATCAATTTGAGAAATTACAAATTTATCCTTAGTGAGACCAAAGTGAGATCGGTTGCTACCATTTATCCCTTTTATGTTTCAATCATCAAGATATGTCAATTAAGATCATTTATTGCCCATTTACCCTTTGGTTAGACATAAATATTAATTAAGGCTTAAATCCTCATAATTCATTAAATAAAACTCAAAAGAATTTAAAATTTTTAAGCTATCCACTCATGGAATAACTAAAACATCAAAGGAGAAAATGTGATTTTTCTTAAATTATTTAATTTTATAATTATTTATGCAAAAATAGGGATTTTTAATGAAAATTCAATAACTCAACCAAAAGAAAACCTCTATCTATAAGAAAATTACTGGAAGTTTACCTAAAATAGAGGACCACTTGGACCAATTTCCATAATTTTTAGAGGTTTAAATTAATTATTAAAATTATTTGTTTGTTTTAAGTAATAATTAAATATAAAATATTATTTAAATGGAAATTTAAATTTTATATTTTTTTAAATCTCTCTGAGTTCAAGGAACCCAAATAAACAAATATCATACTTTAATGTTTTATATTTTAATTATTGGATTTATTTTATGGGAAAATAAAAAAAAATTCATTTTATGTCTTTAAAAATTAATACCTTGACTTAGAAAATTAGGAAATTTATTTTAATTGGTCCCAAGTCATCTGGAAGCCAAATGTTACATTTTAGTGTGTTTTTACAATTTTTGCAATTTTTATGATTTTTAATTAATTTTTATTTATTTAAAGATTTAAAAATGGCTTATAAATGAAATATTTATTTTAATTCCACATTTATTTTTCTTAGGTTCCTCTCGTCGTTACGTGCTCCCAAAAGAAATTTGGTAATTTTTTTAGTTGTATTTTAATTATTATAATTATTTTAGTGCAAAAAATATAATTTTACTTAATCAATCCATTTTGGTGGTCAAATTAATTCTAATTGACTTAAAATTTTTATGGGGAGCTCCTCTGATATTAAATTACAGTTGAGAATAGTTTTTTGTGTCATTTACTTTTATATTTTGTCCATTTTAAGTACATTTCATTTTTACTGACAATTAGGGTTATTTTTAATTAGTTAAACCAAGTTTATTCCTAGGGTCCTGATCCCGAAACTGCTTATATATAACAATATAACAATAATTTTGATTATATTTTTCACTTATATTTCCTTATTTTGTAACAAAAATAAAAACTTGATCTTGAAGAAAAATAAATATTTAACTTTTAAATAATATATGTTGGGATACTACGCAAGTATACGTATCGTTATCAAGTAATATAGGACTTTTTGATTAAGACCTGAAACATAAGGAAGATATGCAATATGCACTTTTTGGAAAAATTTCTATTTTAAAAAAAGACAATTATTTAAACTAAAAATGTTTTTCACAGTAAAGAAAGTATAAATATTTTTGGTAATTTTAATATTTTTGACAAAAAACAGAACAAACTTAAAAAGATAACTTGAGTTTTTGTAGAAGAAAAGCACTAAATAAGAAAATATCTTTCTCCTCATCATGAATCAGTAATAAGTATAGAAATACTGTTATGGAAATATGCATATTGTGTTGTGCCAAATAGGAGCAATAAAACTCTTTACCTTTACTGGAGATGCTATGAAGAACATCGGCTAATTTAAAGTTTGAATAGTTCTGAAGACCGGCTATGGAGGAAAGATACTAGCTTTCACTCTAGAGTTCCCTCAATTCCCTCCACCTGGGGGCTAATATCTTATTTCAGAACCTAAAACAATAAAATAAGATGGAGGCTTTAACCTGTCACTTTAAAGTCCTCTAACTCTACACCCTTCAATGAATATTTCCCTATTGCACTCAATCATATGAACTACATTCTCATTCATACAATCTCGTGTGATTCTTTCCAATTGTTGACTGAGACAATACCAGCCACTAAATCATATGAATTACATTCTCATTCATACAACCTCATGTGATTCTTTCTAATTGTTTACTGTCAATCATATGAACTACATTCTCATTCATACAACCTCATGTGATTCTTTCCAATTTTTAATTGAGCAATAAACTAAGTTGGGGGCTTTAACTTGTCACTTTAAAGTCCTCTAACTCTACACCCTTCAATGAATATTTTCCTATTTATTTGCACTAAATTATATGAACTACATTCTCATTCATACAACCTCATGGGATTCTTTCCAATTGTTGACTGACATAAGAATTACATTTTCATTCATACAACCTCATGTGATTCTTTCCAATTATTGACTGAGACAATACGTATTCATACAACCTCATGTGATTGTTTCCAATTGTTGATTGAGACAATACTAGCCCAATTCTTATATGTTCTCACAACAAATTTTAACATCTGGATTGGCCAAATCAAGATGTAAATGAAGTACATGGATTTAAATCATCACAACTTCTTCCAACGTTAAAGATCAATACTCTCCACAACTTCCATCCAAAACTTAATTTCTTATCGTTTTAAGAAGAAAGATAAAGAAAACTACTCAGATTCTATGGAGAAAACAAAGCCACACTTTAGTTTAAAAGTAGAAATCATTGTAAAACCAACAACAAGTTTCAATTAAATCTAAAAGTAGTCTAAAAAAAAGATAAAAACTTATCTCAAGTCCTCCACCAAACTCTTGAAGTTCATTCTTTTACAACACTCTCAATATAAAACTAAAATAAAAAGGATAAATAGGTGGTGCCTGCAAATCTCTCCAACTAACTCTCCAATTTTAGAACTTTCAAAACTTTCCCAGTACTTTTAGGACCCCTTTCAAAGTTTCAATCTTCCTTCTTTTATAATTCTCCAAAAGGTGCTTTGGTATCTCTTTAAAATAATTTTTGATTCAATGTATTTCCCCAAGAGAAGCATCCTTTCGCAATAATTTTTGTCCATGATGGTTGTAACCACCTATTAAGCTAATAGGTGCCTCAAAAACCTCTTCAAAATTTGTAAAAACCAAATTTACTCATTCAATAACTGCCATTGGTGCTTAAGCGCGGGGCCTCTAGCGCTTAGGTCTGGCCTTCTGTGTTTAACCGGCGCTTAAGCGCCAAAACACTTTTGCACATTTTTCACCTTTTTGCTCCAAATTTTATCCTTTTTCACTCCTTTAAGTATTTTTCACCTTTTTACCTGTACCTGAAAGAGAAACACAAAAATACCTTCCATTAAAGCGAAATATCTCAAAAATAGGTATAAAAATGTATCTCAAAACACTATATATTTAAGGCGTATTAGGTCCTCTGACCACAAATGAACCTATCAAAACAAGTTTTGTTTTTTTCTGATGAATATTTTAACTAGTATAATTCTTTTACCAAAACAGACATGATCTGCTTGAAAAATAGAGATTTCTGCTTAGAGACCTGCCCTGACCTTGAAAAAAAACAGAGAAGATCCCTCATACAAAGAGAACCAAAGCCCCAAAAATCAAGTCATGATGAAATTGCCATGTAAATGAAGTATTCAAATAAGAAATAAACTATTTATATAATTAAAAATCGTACATGCATCAAATAGACATGAAACTATTTCTTCATTTTTCTATTCTGTTCACTGAGCATGAGGGTATTTTTATTTTATTTTTATGATTTTTCTATGCAAAGTTTTGGTTTTTTGAAGTTCTGGTATTTAAGTAAATCAAATAAAACCCTTATTTTTATACTTATCTAATGCGACGTCACCTCATCCTCATCATTACTGAGATTTCCAAATGGTGCAACGCTGTTGGATGCTGCTGGACACCTCAACTCTTAGTTAACCCATGGTTTATGTCCCATATCTTTGTCCGGCGCAATACAGAGTGTCCATTCAATACACGCAAAAATGAACGACACCTGTTCATCATCTCCTAGTCCCTAGCCCCTAGAGATGTTAAACATCAAACCTTAAAATCTCTCTTTATACTCAACTAAATATCTTTGGGTTTGTTTCTATAGACACGTCTAGATTAAGAGAACATATCCATACAGTTAATACATTTACCCAAGAGGTGTGGCCTCAATTGGATGCTTCCAAAAGCTTGAGTTGAGTCTAGAGAGCTCCTAGATGAAGCCTTGGGCCGTGGTGATCTGCCTAGACACAAATTTGATGAAGGCCAATTTTGGGTGTCGATCAAAGTCTAAGCTAGGTTGGCCTGGTGATGGGGCTTCTATGGGGGATCTTCTTCTTTCACTCTATGGATGATGTGCATGCAATTAATTTATCTTTGGTGCATTGTGGAGCTGTAGGGAATTATGTCCTAGTTTTGGCCTAATTTTGAGCTCTAAAATTGAGCTCAGACAGTGGGTTTGAGGGCTAGGAGATGGTTGTATTGAACTTAAGATGTCTTGAAGAAGCTCTGTGAATAATTTTCCAGATTCTCCCCAAGGAATTTCAACAACTCCTCCCTTGTTTGCGGAGGGTGAGTTTAATAGAGGAGCTTGGAGGCTGCAATTGAGCCAACTAGTGGGTGGCTCTAGTTGCTTAGGTGGAGGGAAGAAAGGGGAAAAAATCCAATTTGAGTGAGCTAGATTGGTTGGGTGTAATTTTGAGTCTAACTCCTAGCTTTTCCTTGGTCATGGTGTTTTCCGATAGCCAAGGTGGCTGGCCGGCCAGGGTCAGGTCACCATTTGGTCAGGGGGATCAGGCTTGGTTTTGGTGATTTCGTTTGGAGTTGGCCATGTGTAAAGGTTTTGGATTTAATAAAAATAGGGGTGAACCTATTTTTGGTCAAATTGGGTCCAAGCATGGATTTGGGTTATGCTCACCCACCAAGCTTGGTTTAGGCTGAAGAGGAGATCATTTAGCTCAAATTAATTAGTGAAAAGAGGTCCGTATCCAAAGGATTTGGCTAAGCAGAGTGCATAATTAAGAGCATTTAAACCTTTTTAACGGAGCTTGAAAGTGGTGCCTCTATTTGCCATTAATAGCTTGGTAAGGTGGCAAAGGCTTATATGGCTCACCTTTGGCTTGGGGATGACTTCATGGCTTGTCCTTGGCTTAGTCAATTTGCATAAGAAGGGATTTTGAATTCATGGGGGATTTTTGTGGAGTTTGTCATGAGTCTTGATTTGGAATGATTTGATCATAGATTTAAAACTTACTAAATGATTTTGATTAAATGGGTGATGGGAAGAAATTTCATGCCATGTAGGCTTTGGATTTGGGCTTTTGAAATTAAATGTGGTGGGCTTGGGCTTTAAAAAATTGGGGGTGAATTTGGGCTAAGATTTCAGTTAATTAAATGTTTAATTGGGTGTAGAGAGATATTATAAAGAGTTTTGAAAGGATTTCAAGTGATTTTGAAATGAATTGGAAGACCAATTTAGTGGGATTTGGACATTGGGTCATTTTGGGGATTTTGGTTTAAACTTGGGTTTGGGTGAAATGTGCTTACAATTGGGTCAAATTGAGTTTCTATTTGGTTTCAATTGATATTAGGAATGTTTAATTTTAGTTTTGAATTGAAATTGGGCAAGATTGGGATCAATTGGCTTGACATTAGGGTTAATTTAGGGAAATTGGGCCTTTAAGGGCAATTTGGGGCTTTTGGTCAAAATGGGTCAAGTTGGGTCAATGTGATGGTTCAAAATTAAAAATGGGAATATTTGGTATGACTTTGGAATTTTTGAGAGTTTTTGGAATTTTTGAGTCATAAGGGGCATTTTGGTAATTTTTGACAATTTTGGGGTACTTTGGGAATTTGGTTATTTTGTTCAATTTGGGTAGTGGGGAATGGTTTGAAATGACTTTTGGACAAATTTGAGTGTTTTGGGCAATTTTGGGAATTTTGGCAAAAATTAGGGTTGCAGGGGTATTTTGGTAATTTTGATAGGAGTTTGGGCTATGATGGGCAAGTAAGCCATGAAGCCATGTCAAACTAATAGGAGCCATATGAGGTTTAATTTTGGATCTTCAATATGTTTATCCTAACCTTCTTAGCCAAGGTCTAAGGGTTTGGCTCCACCCATATGAGCTTTCCAAAAGGATTCATGAGATCAAATTAAGCAAGTGGTCATAAGGTTTAGGGTGTGTGAGAAAGTGTAGTGCGTGCAAGCTAGCCTAAATAAAACTAGACCATCCAAGGTTAGTCCTAAGGCTTGACCATCCTATGGGAAACTCCTCTTGGGCTCCCTCATATTGACCCCACGTACTAAGTGCTAGAGGTTATGACCAACATTTAGAACTTCAAGTTGAGCAAAGATGAGTTTAGAATTTCTCATGGTGAGGGTTTCTTTTCTAGTCCTCTAGGAACAGTCAACAAGAAAGTTCTATGGCTAGATCCTAGGGTACTAAGGAGGAAACTAGACCTAAACCAAAAGTGAGGTCAATAAATGGACCCCCAATAGGTGGGGTGTGCTAGGCAAGCACACCACGCATATTGGCGTTTACCAAAGAGGTCAACAATACCAACACAGATGTCTAGAAAATATGCTTATAACAAAAAGTGTAATTGGATGACAGTTGTTTTCCATTAGGAAATTAGCTAGTGAATATCTGAGCAAAATCGAGAATTCATAACTCTCACAGGGATTAAGAGGAAAGGAATTCCAAAAATGACTGCGACAGTCGCGCTGAAGATTCAAATTTAATTTGATTGTTAGTAAACATTGATTTTGATTGTAATAGTTTTGGAGGATGGGAATTAGAATTTATGTGCTTACCCCGAGAAGAAAATCAGAATGTAGGTACCGACCTCAAAAGGAGGGAATCAAAATTCAGGTACTAACCCCGAGATGAGAATTAAAATCTAGATATCAACCTTAAAAAGAGAATCAAATGCCTTAATCTATTTAAGGTGGTCTTAAACTGATTTCCAAGAATGAAAATAGGATGCCTTACTCCACTTAAGGTGTTCTTAAACCTATCTCTAAAGATTAGGATAGGATGCCTTACTCCATTTAAGGTGGTCTTAAACCTATCTCCTAAGATTTGTGTAGAGAATTGGATGCCTTAATCCATTTAAGTTGGTCTTAAACCAATTTCAAAATATAAGAATAAAATGCCTAACTCCATTTCAGGTGGTCTCATACCTATCTCTAAAGATTAGGATAGGATGCCTTACTCCATTTTAGGTGGTCTTAAACCTATCTCGAAGATTTGTGTAGAAAATCAGGTGCCTTACTCCATTTAAGGTGGTCTTAAACTGATCTCAAAGAATGAGAATAGGATGCCTTATTCTATTTAAGGTGGCCTTAAACCTATCTCAAAGATTTGTGTAGAGAATCAGATACCTTTCTCCATTTAAGGTGGTCTTAAACCAACCTAGAAGAATGAGAATAGGATGCCTTACTCCATATAAGGTGGTCTTAAACCTATCTTAAAGTTTTAGGTGTAGAATTAGATGCCTTACTACACTTAAGGTGGTCTTAAACCAATCTCGATGAATGAGAATATGATGCCTCACTCCATTTAAGGTGGTCTTAAACCTATCTCAATGATTTGGATAGAGAATTGGATGCCTTACTCCACTTAAGGTGGTCTTAGATCGATCTCGAAGAATGAGAATAGGATGTATTACTCCATTTAAGGTGGTCTTAATCCTATCTCAAAGATTTGAGTAGAGAATTAGATGCCTTAATCCATTTAAGGTGGTCTTAAACCGATCTCAAAGATTGGTGTCACATTAGGGAGGAAAGCTTGATGACTCACATCCAACCTAAGAGGTGGAAGAAAGACCAGATTGAGAAGGAAAGCTCAATAACTCACATCCAAATCAAGAGCTGATCAGAAACATATAACTCTGTTAGGAAGAAAAGCATTGGAACTCACATTCGAATCAAGGGGTAGCGAGAAACTATATGAGTCCCACATATCCAACCCAAGTGGTGATGAATAAAATATCTGCTATGTCAGGGAGAAAAGCACTAGAACTCACATCCAACCCAAGAGGTAGCTAAAAAATATATCGGTCACACTATAACTCCCAACCGGTGCTACAAGCTGACTACATGTTGAAGCACCAAAAGAAACAACATTTTGAATATATCTGAGACATCACATGATGAATACATATCATATATCGAACACATTTTATACATTTCACATCAAATCTTCTACATCATGACACATTAAAAAAGTGTCCACTGACTGTTTGTCTGTCCTTTGTGAGGTGAGCTCCTGATCGAGCTGACCTACTAAGACACACTCCAGGGCAAGAATTCCTTTTATGTGTACTTAGAGGTGCAACCATATCATAACTCATATGGGTCCAGCTCCTTTAAGTCTGGATCCAGACAGAACCTATATGACACTTTACTGTCATCCATTCTTCTGAAAGTCATAGACACTCTACAGTGTTGGAGCCCCGGAATGCAGTGCTTGACTAAGTCTGCTCCCTTTCCCTTTAGAATTAGTACTGAACCCATTGGCAGTGGAATCTCTACGGATGCTCTAAATTCCTCTGGGCCGATAAAATCAATTTCTTTTTCGAATAGAATATTTCCCTTGCTCATGAAAGACACTGTGTTGAAGGGCCTTATAAAAATATGGTGGTCTATATGCAAAGGAATATAATCTCCTTCATCGTATATGTGGATTATACAATGGTTGGGAATACAGTCCACTGATAGTATACTCTATCTGACCATCTGATCTCTGGATACTGCTAATATGCACAGTACAACAATAATTCAGATTATATTTCACTTATATTTCCTTTGCAACAAAACTAAAAACTTGATCCTTAAGAAAAATAAGAATTTAACTTTTAACTTATATATATTGGGATACTACGCAAGTATACGCATCATTATCAAGTAATATAGGACTTTTTGATTAAAACCTGAATATCGAACCCACAGGGAGAATATGCAATATGCACTATTGAACATCAAACTTTCTATTTTTAATAAAAAGATAATTATATAAACTAAAGTTGATTTTTTAGTAATGAAATTTAAATATTTTTGGTATTTTTAATATTTTGATAGAAAAATAACAATTTAAAAAGATAACTAGAGTTTTTGTAAAGGAAAAGCACTAAATATGAAAATATCTTTCTTCTTGTTATGAATTAGTAATAAGTATAGGAATTATGTTGTGGAAGAATGCAAATTGTGTTGTGTCAAATGGGAGCAATAATATTCTTTACCCTTACTAGAGATGCTATAAAGAACATTGGCTAATTTAAAGTTTGAATAGTTCTGAAGACCAGCTAGGCAGGGAAGATACTAGCTCTCACTCTAGAGTTCCCTCAATTCCCTCCACCTGGGGGCTAACATTCTCGTATCATAACCTAAAAGAATAAACCAAGTTGGGGCCTTTAACCTGTCACTTTAAAGTCCTCTAACTCTAAACCCTTCAATGAATATTTCCCTATTTTTTGCACTCAATCATATGAACTACATTCTCATTCATAAAACCTCATATGATTTTTTTCAATTGTTGACTGAAACAATACCAACCCGGTTCTTACATGTTCTCACAACAAATTTTAACATCTGGATTGGCCAAATAAAATACCAGCCCGGTTCTTACATGTTCTCACAACAAATTTTAACATCTGGATTGGCCAAATCAGTTGTTGACTGAGACAATACCAGTCTGGTTCTTACATGTTCTCACAACAAATTTTAACATCTGGATTGGCCAAATCAAGAAGTAAAACAATACCAGCCCGGTTCTTACATGTTCTCACAACAAATTTTAACATCTGGAATGACCAAATCAAGAAGCAAATGAAGTGCATGGATTTAAATCATCACAACTTCTTCCAACATTGTCAAATCAAGAAGTAAATGTCTGGTTCTTACATGTTCTCACAACAAATTTTAACATCTGGATAGACCAAATCAAGAAGTAAATGGTCGGCTCAGTTCTTACATGTTCTCACAACAAATTTTAACATCTGGATTGGTCAAATCAAGAAGTAAATGATCTGATTCTTACATGTTCTCACAACAAATTTTAACATATGGATTGGCCAAATCAAGAAGTAAATGAATTGCATGGATTTAAAACATCACAACTTCTTCCACATTAAAGATCAATACTTTCCACAAATTCCGTCCAAAACTTAATTACTTATCATTTTAAAAAGAAAGATAAAGAAAACTACTCAGAATCCATGAAGAAAACAAAATCACACTTTAGTTTAAAAAAAATCATTGTCAAACAACAACAAGTCTCAAAAACAAAACCACACTTTAGTTTAAAAGTAGAAATCATTGTCAAACCAACAAGAAGTCTCAAAACCAAAAGTAGTCTAAAACAAAAAGATAAAAACTTATCTCAAGTCCTCCACCAAACTCTTGAAGTTCCATTGAACCTCTTCTCTTTTACAATCAAAAACTCTTGAAGTTCCTTTGAAAATCACACTTTAGTTTAAAAGAAGAAATCATTGTCAAACCAAAACAAGTCCATGGAGAAAACAAAACCATACTTTAGTTTAAAAGTAGAAATCATTGTCAAACCAACAAGAAGTCTCGATTAAATCAACAATAAGTCTCAATTAAAACCAAAAGTAGTCTAAAATAAAAGATAAAAACTTATCTCAACAATAACAAGTCTCAATTAAAATCAAAAGTAGTCTAAAACAAAAGATAAAAACTTATCTCAAGTCCTAAGTCTCAATTAAAACCAAAAGTAGTCTAAAACAAAAAGATAAAAACTTATCTCAAGTCCTCTCCCATTTCAATTAAAACCAAAAGTAGTCTAAAACAAAAGATAAAAACTTATCTCAAGTCCTCCACCAATCTTGAATTTCCTTTGAATCTGTATCAACACAGAAAGATAAAAACTTATTTCAAGTCCTCCACTAAACTCTTGAAGTTCCTTTGATTCTCTTCTCTTTACAATCACTTAAAATAAAATAACAAAAAAGATAAAATAAAAGTAAAAGTGATGCGTAAAAATCTCTCCGAACTAACTCCCCAAATGAGAACTTTCATAACTTTCCAATACTTTTAGGACCTCTTTCAAAGTCCCAATCTTCTTTCTTTTATAATTTTCCAAAAGTTACCTTAGTTTCTCTTCAAAATATGTCTAGATTTGATGTATTTCCCCAAGAGATGCATCTTTTTGTGATAATTTTTGTCCATGGTGGTTATAACCACTTATTAAGCAAATGGGTGCCTCAAAAACCTCTTCAAAATTCATAGAAACTAAATTTACTCGTCCAATAACTGCCACTGGCGCTTAAGCGCGGGGCCTCTGGCGCTTAGGCGCGGCCTTCTCTGTTTAACAGGCGCTTAAGCGCCGGACCTGACACTTAGGCGTCAAAACTCTTTTGCACATTTTTTACCTTTTTGCTCCAAATTTGATCCTTTTTCACTCCTTTAAGCATTTTTTACCCTTTTTACATGTATCTGCAAGAAAAAACACAAAAAGACTTTCCATTAAAGCGTAATATCTGAAAAATAGATATAAAAATGTGTCTTAAAACACTATATATTTTAGGTGTATCAAAATCCCCCAAACTTAAAATGTTACTTGTTCTCAAGTGACGTCTTTAGGAGTTACTAAAATTTTGATTTAGAAATGTAGCAGTCTAATTTAGAAAAAATATTCAGTGAATGAGACTAGCTTAAAGTTTAGAAATTCTTAAAGTTAAGAAAGATGAAAATATGAGTTTCTATCTAATTCAAAAATATATTTCAGATTTTCCAAATTTAGAATTTAGTTCGTTTATTATCTTCACTTAAAATTTTTCATTAAAAATAATTTTACTTACTATATTATACCTATAAGCTTAAGAGTTTCTTAAGTCTTATACATTAAAAAGATCAAATGTAGAACCAATTTTTGATTAGGCACTAATCCTCAAGCTTCTCCTTCCTAATTTTTTTTCTCTTTCTATTTTTATTTTCTTTTCTTTCTCTTTTTCTTTTTTTTTCTTTTCTTTCTTTTTTTTCTTTTCTTTTTCAGGCAAGGATTACTATATCTAGATAGGCCTTTAATGATTTTGAATTCCACTTCTCATTTCCTAAAGCAAAGCTTGATATAATTCTTTTACTTATAAATATAATAGTAGTTTTGAAAATTATTTTAATAAAAGAAATTTAAGTATTAAAAATAAAAGTCTAAATTATGAAAATTCTTCAGAAATACAATTTTTCTTACTAAAGATAGTTACTATTAATCATTTTCTCATCTAAAAACTTTTAAACTTAAAGTTTTTCTTCATTATTAAAAATTTTAACCAAACTTTCTAAATCGTTTCTAAAATCAAGTTTTACTTTCCTAATATAACTTCATATACATAATCAATTTTTTTTCTTTTCAAATCAAATTCACTTGTAGCTTTGAGAACAAAGTTTTTTTTTAATATTTTTCATCCCCCCAAACTTAAATTTTTAACACATTAAATAGTTTAGCATCAGCTTCATATACATAATCAATTTTTTTTTCTTTTCAAATCAAATTCACTTGTAGCACATTTGAGAACAAATAAAATTCCATTTTGAAAATACCATCCACCCCAAACTTAAATTTTTAACAGATTAAACCGTTTAGCATCAGATATATATAAGCAGGAATGAAAATTTAAAATAACATATTAACAAAAATTTTTAAACCCTAATGATACATATTTAAAACTAAAAACATGAATAAAATTAATTATTGATCAAATTTTCTATATTTGCTTTTCAATTTAACATGTAGAGATTCAATAGAATTCTAAGCAGTGCGTATAAACATAAAAATAAACTAACACACTGACTTGATTTCAGGATCTCAGCATAAAAACAAACACACTAACATGATCAAAGAAAAATACAGGTAGTAGTTTCCTAAGTTTCAAATTTAAGGCCTAAGTTAGCAAGATTTTCAACTTTACAAAAGACATAAAATTAAGTTAAGTTCTAGACTAACTAAATCACAAAACTCACAGCAGTTACTACCCTAGAATTTTAAAACAAACTACTAACTATTACAAACATTACAATACAATTAAAAATAAAAGTCTCACACATCACAATATCTAAACAAGTAACATACATATATGTCTCAAGTCCAAAACATGAAAACACATCACATCACAATTCTCACATAAACATAAAAGTACGAACCACATCAGATAGTTCAAACCAACACACAGATGGAAATGTAGTAAGCCCGGACCACATAGTTCATATCATATTATAATCATAAAATAAATCTCTCTACTCTACTCTTCATCCTCTGAATCATCGCTATCCCAAACTTTTGCAGGCTCATAATCAGGGTATCTATGATATGAAGGAAATTACACTCCTTGGTTACTCCTAATGAGGCTCTCTAAAGATGAGTGAGATTTCTCCACATAGTCATTTTTTCTTCTATTATACCTATTAGTATGATCTGTAAAATGCTCTAAATTTTGTACCCTATCAGCAGTAAAATTAATATTATCCATCATCCTATACAATAATTGATCTTGGGTCTCAGTAGACTCACCTCAAGATGTAGAAACACATGAGGTAGATGGTTTAGATGTAGAAGTAGTAGACGTCTCCATTCCATAGCTCCGAGAAAATCATCCTCTCCAATAAAAAATTGAATGCTCAAAATAAGTCTTCACATTTACCTTGGTGATGGGATTTAAAGGTAATAACACTTCCTCCTAGCTATCTTATTTAATTTCAGCCTGCTCACACAAAGAAAAGATCACGGAAGCAAATCCCAGATCTACGGTTGTAACAGCTGTAGCAGAACTAATGATAGTATGACAGATCAAAGCTCCAATGTTGATGAGCTTTACCTCTTGAATACAATAGTTCAATATTGCTCTTTCTCTGGTCACTTCACAGAGATGATTGGTCGGAAGTTGACGAGTAGAAATGAAATAGTGTCAGTCCTTTGAAGGTGCACATAACTAAAGTTCTCTCCCAATAGTCAAGTAAGAAATAATCTCGCCTATCTCCGTTTAAGTAGGACTATAATTTGCATAAAAATATAACGTATCCGGTGGTAAATGGTAAAACAAGTTGATTAACTCTGGCGAAAAAGGTACCAACTTTTCTTGAACCATAACTCGATTGTCTTCAGCTTCAGGAAGATTTGCATAGAACTCCCTCACAACATATCTAACTGCCACAACAGAAAAAAAACAGAATTGTTCCCACTGTCGGTGAACAGTTAAATCTTCCACGTCTTCAATCAAATTTCTAAAACATCGCTCCTGAATCAGTTTGCTTGATTGCAACGCAACACTATACCGATCTTGAGCTTTATAACTAACAAATTTACTCGAATCGAAAGGGGCTTTGCCTTTACTCCTCTTCATTCTTGGTGTCATTTTACAAATTTGATAAATTCCAACAATAACTTCAAAAATCAAGTTTAAATCACTAAATTAAACTTTCAAAAGAACAAATTAAACTTCCCACGCAATTTCTTTAGATTTTTTCTCATTTTTCACCATGAATAGTGAATTTTCGAATTTCTCCAAATGTGCTCAAAATACGTGGTGAAAATCCAAAATTTTTACATAGAAGTAAAGATCTTACCTCAAGGAACTTGGATCTAGCAAATTTCACTTGATTCCACGAAGAAATCTTCACTTAATGGTGTGCCCTAGCTCTCCAAAATCACATTTTTGAGAGGTTGAAGGTGACGGGAGGCGTAAAAATTGTGATTTTTTGCCTCAAAAATTCACTTTTAACCGTTCGCGAACCAGTTTTAGTGAACTGGTGCTTAAGCACGGGTAAGTGCACTTAGGTGCTCGCCTCTCGAGTTTGCTCGCGCTTAAGCGCAAGATGTGGCGCTTAGGACCCAATGCACAATCTTCAAAAATTTCAAATTACGGTAAAATCCACATTTTCCTAACTAAACCACCCTTAAATGGTCTCATAGCACTTAAATGACTATTTTCAACTTCCTGTAACTCTCCTTTATCTCAAAATTCTCCTTAATAACTATTTCAATTTGAGGCTAAGATAACACAAAATTTTACACAAACAAACTTTTTTTAATTTACAAATGAGTACAAATACATTTAAACACTTAGTTCTCATTCCAAATAGACTTGGATGAGAAAATATTCCTAAATACAAACACTTAACAATTTTTCACAATTAAACACCTAAGTAACACAAACACTAAAAGCAAGTCTTAAACACTAAAACACTTAAACACAATGAATTTAAACACTCAAAAACATAACTTTATTCATAGAAATTAATTCCATTCTTCATTAGAAGGAACAAATTCAGTTCTTTCATTAGTCTCTCCTGGGGCAATTGGAATATAAAGTTGATAAAATGGACGGTGGTGATGTGCTCTGATACAATCTTCTTCAATCCACTTTTGCTTAAGAAACATCTCCTTTTCTGCTTCCTCTATATAACTAGTGTGGCTAAATTGCATTTTCAATTGCCATCCAATATGCTCCAGATGTGCATGAATCTCCAATACCTTATTTTCTAGTACAGACATGGTATTTTCAATTTTGTTGATCTTCTCTGATATTTCTTCAATACTAACGGTGAAGAAACCCTTATACATCTCTTGTGCACTTTGACTGATGAATTTCTTCCTCATGGTCTCCTCCTTCTTCTTCAAATCCATCTCCCATGAAGACATCATCTTAAATTCTATCTCTTTCTTAGACTTTAGGGCTAGAAATGATCTGGGAAGAAATTCCTTCACTAAACCCTTCTATTAATAGGCCTAAATCCTTCCAATAACTCCTAGACACATTTAGAAACTGCATAGACACTTTTTGATAACTTATAGGCAATTTTTTCCTTCTAGAATATTAATTTTGCACAAGTTTTTAAACTTCCACGCTTAAGCGCTAGTGCACATTTTTGCACTAGTCAACTTTACGTCCAAATTCTCATTTTAACATGTCTAGATCACTAAATAAAGTTTTAAAATCAATACTAACACATCATAGTCTCAAAAATACTATCCCTAAATTTTTTTAATTCACACATAAAACAACAATCAAAATAAAAACACACTGATAACTATGGGTTGCCTCCCACAAAGCTCTTGGTTTTATGTCGTCAGTCCGATGTAACTAGTGCTTACTTTGGTTGACCCAACATCATTCCATCATTAAACTTATGATGATCTACTATAAAATAAGATTTCAGTCTACGTCCATTAACTTTAAATATTTTCTCTGACTTAGGATCTTTGATATCCACAACTCCTTCAGGATAAATTTTAATCACAATAAATGGGCCTATCCACCTGGACTTAAGTTTGCATGGAAATCATCTTAAGCTTTAATTATATAGCAAAAATTGTTGCTCTTGCTGAAAATTTTTTGCAAGAATCCTTCGATCATGCCAGATCTTCTTCTTTTCTTTATAAATTTTGGCACTTTCATAAGATTCATTCCTTATCTCTTCAAGCTCATTTATTTGTAACAATTTTTTCTCACCATCATCTTTCAAATTATATTTAAACTCTTTAATGGCCCCATATGCCTTATGCTCAAGTTCAACTGGTGAGTGACAATCTTTTCCAAATATTAGCCTATATGGGGACATTCCTATAGGAATTCTGTATGCAGTCTTATAAGCCCGCAAAGCATAGTCAAGTTTGACTGACCAATCCATTTTTGTTGGATTCATAGATTTTTCCATAATCCACAAACCATAGTCAAGTTTGACTGACCAATCCATTTTTGTTGGATTCACAGATTTTTCCATAATTCTTAGCCCACAAAGCATGGTCAAGTTTGACTGACCAATCCATTTTTGTTGGATTCACAGATTTTTCCATAATTCTTTTAATTTTTTGATTGGATAATTCAGCCAAACCATTTGTCTGAGGATGATAAGCAGTAGCAATCCTATGATTTATATGTGATTGGATAATTCAACCAAACCACTTATCTGAGGATGATAAGCAGTAGAAATTGTATGATTTATATGATATTTCCTTAATAATTTCTCCATCATGGCATTTCTGAAATGACTTATGATAACTCTTGGCATTCCAAATCTATAAAATATATTCATTTTAAAAAATTTTACAACACTTTGAGCATCACATCGAGGTAAAACAATAGCTTCTATCCATTTTGATACATAGTCCACTGCTAACAAAATATATAAATTTTTGAAAGATGGTATAAATGGTCCCATGAAATCTAATCCCCAAACATCAAATATTTCAACTTCTAGCATATAATTGAGGGGCATTTCATTTCTTCTAGAAATATTGCCTTCTCTTTCACATCTATCACAACTTTTGATATAAGCATTAATATCTCTAAAAATTGTAGGTAAATAAAATCCAGATTGTAAAATTTTGTATGTTGTTTTATCAACACAAAAAATGTCCTCCAAAATCAGAATTATATAATTTTTGGATAATCTCATAAGTTTCTTCTAATGGTACACATTTTTGAATAATCAGATCCTTTCCTTGTTTATATAAAAATGGGTCATCCAAAAAATAAGTCTTACAAAAATAAATTCTCTTCTGTTGGTATGTCTTTCCATAGGGTATAATATCATTAACAAGAAAGTTCACAATGTCGGCATACCACGGAACATGCCACTCATTAATAGTGAAAAATTTTTCATCTAGAATATGTTCATTAATTTCATTTTCAAAACAAAGTGATTTTTCTAATTCAAGCCTGGACAAATGATCAGCAATTTGATTTTCATTCCCCTTCCAATCTATTATTACAAAATCAAATTCTTGCAAAAGAAGAATCCATCTTATAAGTCTAAGTTTAGCATTTTCTTCTTTTTCATTAAATACTTAATAGCAGAATGATCTGTATGACCACACAATGAGTTCTAATTAAATATGATCTAAATTTATCAAAAGCATATACTATTGCTAATAACTCTTTTTCAGTTGTTGTATAGTAATTTGAGTTTCATGAAGAGTCTTACTAGCATAGTAAATAACTCTGAAAATTTTATGATATCTTTGTCATAAAACAGCTTCAATAGCATAATCACTAGCATCACACATTTATTCAAAAGGTTTTTCCCAGTTTGGTGAAACTATAATTGGAGCAGTTATTAGTTTTTCTTTTAATGACTTAAAAGCTTTTAGGCATTCCTCATCAAAATTAAAATTTGCATCTTTCTCCAGTAAATGGCATAAAGGCTTAGCAATCTTTGAAAAGTCTTTAATATATCGCTTGTAGAATCCAGCATGTCCTAAAAAACTCCTAATTTCCCTTACATTTGTTGGATAAGGTAAAATAGAATTCAGCATGTACTAAAAAACTCCTAATTTCCCTTACATTTGTTGGATAAGGTAAACTAGCGATCACTTGAATTTTAGTAGGACCTACTTTCATACCATTTTCTAATATTTGATGTCATAATACAATTCCTCCTGCTATCATAAATTGACATTTTTCCTAGTTAAGGACTAAATTTGTTTCTTCACAGCGCTTAAGAACTTTTGATAAATGCTCTAAACATGAGACAAATGAAGTTCCAAAAACTGAAAAAGTCATCCATGAATACTTCAATCCCTTTTTCAATTAAATCACAAAAAATTGTCATCATACATCTTTGAAATGTAGTAGGGGCATTACATAAACCAAAGGGCATTCTTCTAAAAGCAAAAGTACCATAAGGACTGGTAAATGTTGTTTTCTTTTGATCCTCAGGAGATATTTGAATTTGATGATAACCAGTATATCCATCCTAAAAATAAAAAAAATTTATGCCCAACTAGTCTATCTAGAATTTGATCTAGAAAGGGTAATGTAAAATGATCTTTCCTAGTGGTAAGATTTAATTTTCTATAATATTGCATTTTCACCACCCTGTAACTTGTCTAGTAGGAATTAACTCATTATGTTCATTTACAGTTAGAGTTACTCCTCCTTTCTTCGGAACACAATGAATTTGATTAACCCATGCACTATCTGAAATAGGGTAGATAATTCCATCATCTAACCACTTTAAAATTTCTTTCCTTACAACTTCTTTCATAACAGGATTCAATCTCTTTTGCGGATCAACCCTTAGTTTGCAGTTCTCTTCCATATGAATTTTATGCATACAAATTGAAGGACTGATTCCTTTAATATCAGCAATTGTCCATCCAAAGGCTTTCTTAAAATTTTTTAGAATTTTCATTAACCTTTCTTCTTCTTCCATTATTAATTTTGAGGAAAATATAACTGGTAAAGCAGAGGAATCTCCTAAAAAGCCATATTTTAAATTATCAGGAAGTAACTTCAACTCTTGTTCTGGAGGTTTTTCAATAGATGGACAAAATGACTTATCTTTGTCAGTCGTGTCCAAAACTTCAAACTTTCTTGAACATAGTTTGAATTTTACTTAAAAAGATCTTCACATTGATTTAGTTCCTCTTCTTGCTCGTGTTCCAAGTCTTGTACTTCAGATTTTTCTTCATAAGTAGTTCTAAAATGACATTCACTTAGATATCTTATAACATCCACTTCAGATTTTTCTTCATAATTAGTTTTGAAATGACATTCACTCAGATATCTTATAACATCCATTCTATAACATTCATCATCTTTACCAGGGTATTTCATTGATTTTTAAATGTTAAAAGTAATAGTTTGATCATTAACGCGCATTGTTAATTCCCCTTTCTGCACATCTATCATTGCTCTTCCTATGACTAGGAAATGTCTCCTTAAAATGATAGGTATCTTC
This sequence comes from Phalaenopsis hybrid cultivar, assembly GCA_002079205.1. Taxonomy (NCBI): domain Eukaryota; kingdom Viridiplantae; phylum Streptophyta; class Magnoliopsida; order Asparagales; family Orchidaceae; genus Phalaenopsis; species Phalaenopsis hybrid cultivar. The sequence goes on from JXCR01117154.1 coordinate 22,903, forward strand.
TTATCTTCTTCCATATCTAGCACAATGAAATCAACAGGAAAGATAAATTGATCCACTTTCAGTCCATATCTAGCACAACGAAATCAACAAGAAAGATAAATTGATCCACTTTCACTAGGACATCCAAACTCCTTTAAGGTATGTTATCAAACAATCTGCTAACTACAGAGTTACAGTATTAGTGGTTATTTCTTCTAATCCAAATCTTGTAAATATTGATAATGACATAAGGTTAATGCTTGCACCTAAATCACATAAAGCTTTTTTGTAAAATCTACTCCTATTGTACATAGAATTGTAAAGCTACCAGGATCTTTAAGCTTTTTAGGAAGCTTCTTCTGAATTATCACATTGCACTCCTCACTAAGTGCAACAGTCTCATTATCTTCAAACTTCCTTTTCCTGTTGAGAATATCTTCATTAACTTTACGTAGCTTGACATTTGTTCTAAGGCTTCAGCAAATGAAATATTAATTGTAAGCTTCTTAAATATTTCTAGAAATTTTAAAAATTGTTTATCCAACTTTTACTGACGAAGTCTCTGAGAAAATGGAAGTGGTGGTTTTTCCAAATCAATTTTTAGTGGAGAAATAGGTCTCTCAGAATCTTTTGGAGCGTCCTCTTTTGATTCTTCAATTTCTTCTCTCTACTTCAATTTTTTTTGAACCCGACCTTCCAAATCTCTTCCGTTTCTAGGTTGAACAGCTTTTACTTGCTCTTTATTTTGGTCTTTTGGATTTGATTCAGTATTACTAGGAAGTGTTCTTGAGATCTATTACTTAATGAATTTGCTATTTGCCCAAGTTGATTCTCAATATTTCTAATTGTAGCTTCTTAACTTTGTAACAATTTCCCATTTGTAACACCACTTCTTCTACATAAAACTTTTTCTCCCATTTATAACACCAATTTGGTATAGCATGGTGTGGACACTTTCTTAAGAGTTATTTAAATCTTTCCCATGCTTCATAAATAGATTCTCCTTCAAACTAATTAAAAGATGTAATATCATTTCTAAGCTTTACAATTTTTGATGGTGGAAAATATTTAGCAAGGAATTTTTGTGCTAAATCAGCCCAAGTTCTGATAGATCCAGGTGCTAACAAATTCAAACACATCTTAGCTTTATCCCTCATTGAGAAAGGAAATAACCTAAGTCTTATGACATCATGTGATACACCATCGTATTTAAATGTAGTGCACAATTTTAGAAAATTGGCAAGATGTAAATTTGGATCTTCAGTTGGTGATCCCCCAAACTGATTATTTGGTAGATTTAAGCTCAAATTAATTAGCCACTACAGTAAGTTTTTGAATACTATAATGAAGTTCATAATAATATCAGGTTTAAGTTCAAATGAATTAGTCACTACAGTAGGTTTTTGAATACTACAATGAAGTTCACCACTACAGTAGGTCTTTGAATACTACAATGAAGTTCGTCTACAGTAGGGTTGACATAATCTCTTAAAAGTCTAAACTCTTGATGAATTTTAGCATTTTGATTATTTTGGTCTGTCATTTCTGTAATTTTTTTGGATTTTGCAAAATTTATACTTTTTTTGGTTTTTCTGATTTTTCTAATAGATTTTTCTAATTCAGAATTGTAGGGCATTATTCCTTCAGAACCTGAATTACACATATACTAACATATAATAAAATAAAATAAACAAAACAAAATAAAATAAGATAAGTTAACTTAAAGTTTAAATAAAACTTTCTAAAAATAGAAATTTGTTTTTAAAATCAATTTCTCCCTAGCAACGGCGCCAAAAACTTGATCCCTGGATACTACTAATATGCACAGTACAACAATAATTCAGATTATATTTCACTTATATTTCCTCACTTTACAATAAAACCAAAAACTTGATCTTGAAGAAAAATAACCATTTAATTTTTAATTTATATATATTGCGATACTACACGAGTATAGGTATTATTATCAAGTAATATATGACTTTTTGATTAAGACTTGAATATCAAACCCACAGGGAGAATATGCAATATGCACTATTGAATAACAAACTTTCTATTTTTAATAAAAAGATAATTATCTAAAATAAAGATGATTATTGCAGTAATGAAAATTGAAAAATTTTTGGTATTTTCAATATTTTGATAGAAGAATAACAATTTAAAAAGATAACTAGAGTTTTTGTAGAAGAAAAGCACTAAATATGAAAATATCTTTCTTCTTGTTATGAATTAGTAGTAAGTAAAGGAATTCTATTATGGAAGTATGCAAATTATGTTATGTTAAATAAGAGCAATAATATTCTTTCCCCTTACTAGAGATGCTATAAAGAACATTGGCTAATTTAAAGTTTGAATAGTTCTGAAGACCGCCTAGGCAGGGAAGATACCAGCTCTCACTCTAGAGTTCCCTCGATTCCCTCCACCCGGGGGCTAGCATCGCTAGGCAGGGAAGATACTAGCTCTCACTCTAGAGTTCCCTCGATTCTCTCCACCTCAAGGCTAATAGGTAGGGAAGATACCATCTCTCACTCTAGAGTTCCATTAATTCCCTCCACCTGGGGGCTAACATCTCGTATCATAACCTATTTACCCTTACTAGAGATGCTATAAAGAATATTGGCTAATTTAAAGTTTGAATAGTTCTGAAGACCGGCTAGGCAGAGATGTTATAAAGAACATTGACTAATTTAAAGTTTGAATAGTTCTGAAGACCGCCTAGGCAGGGAAGATACTAGCTCTCACTTTCGAGTTCCCTCGATTCCCGCTACCTGGGGCTAGCATTCTCGTATCAGAACCTAAAACAATAAACTAAGTTGAGGGCTTTAAACTATCACTTTAAAGTCCTCTAACTCTACACCCTTCAATGAATATTTTTGTAGTGATTTGCACTAAATCATATGAACTACATTCTCATTCATACAACCTTATATGATTCTTTCTAATTGTTGACTGAGACAATACCAGTCCGGTCCTTATATGTTCTCACAACAAATTTTAACATCTGGATTGGCCAAATCAAGAAGTAAGTGAAGTGCATGGATTTAAATCTTCACAACTTCTTCCACATTAAAGATCAATACTTTCCACAACTTCCATCCAAAACTTAATTACTTATCATTTTAAGAAGAAAGAAAAAATACTCAGTATCCATGGAGAAAACAAAACCACACTTTAGTTTAAAAGAAGAAATCATTGTCAAAAATCATGGAGAAAACAAAACCACACTTTAGTTTAAAAGTAGAAATCATTGTCAAACCAACATACTTCCATCCAAAACTTAATTACTTATCATTTTAAGAAGAAAGATAAAGAAAACTACTCATATCTATGGAGAAAATAAAATCACACTTTAGTTTAAAAGAAGAAATTATTGTCAAACCAACAACAAGTCTTGATTAAAGTCTCATCCAAAACTTAATTACTTATCATTTTAAGAAGAAAGATAAAGAAAACTACTCAAAATCTATAAAACCACACTTTAGTTTAAAAGTAGAAATCATTGTCAATCCAACAAGTAGTCTAAACTTAATTACTTATCATTTTAAGAAGAAAGATAAAGAAAACTACTCAAAATCCATGCCATCCATCACTTTAATTACTTATCATTTTAAGGAGAAAGATAAAGAAAACTACTCAGAATCCATGGAGAAACTTAATTACCTATCATTTTAAGAAGAAAGATAAAGAAAACTACTCAGAATCCATGGAGAAAAACAACACTTTAATTTAAAAGAAGAAATCATTGTCAAACTAACAACAAGTCTCGATTAAAGAAACCACACTTTCGTTTAAAAGTAGAAATCATTGTCAAACCAACAACAAGTCTCAATTAAAACCCACACTTTAGTTTAAAAGTAGAAATCATTGTCAAACCAACAACAAGTCTCAATTTAAACTAAAAGTAGTCTAAAACAAATGTTCTCATTTTAAGAAGAAAGATAAAGAAAACTACTCAGAATTCATGGAGAAAACAAAACTACACTTTTAAAACTAAAAGTAGTCTCAAAACAGAAAAATAAAAACTTATCTCAAGTCCTCCACCAAACTCTTGAAGTTCATTTGATTATCTTCTCTTTACAATCACTCAAAATAAAATAACAAAAAAGATAAAATAAAAGCAAAACTGGTGCCTAAAATTCTCTCCTAACTAACTCCCCAAATGAGAACTTTCAAAACTTTCCAATACTTTCAGGACCTCTTTCAAAGTCCCAATCTTCATGCCTTTATAATTTTCCAAAAGATACCTTAGTTTCTCTTCAAAATATGTCTAGATTCGATGAATTTCTTCAAGAGATGCATCCTTTAGTGATAATTTTTGTCCATGGTGGTTATAACCACATATTAAGTCAATGAGTGCCTCAAAAACCTATTAAAAATTCGTAGAAACTAAATTTACTTGTCCAATAACTGCCACTAAAACTTAAGTGTGGGGCCTCTGGCGCTTAGGCGCAGCCTTCTCTGTTTAACTAGAGCTTAAGCGTTGGATATGGCACTTAGGCGCCAAAATACTTTTGCACATTTTTCACCTTTTTGCTCCAAATTTGATCTTTTTTCACTCCTTTAAGCAATTTTCTTCCTTTTTAACTGTATCTGTAAAAAAAACACAAAAATACCTTCCATTAAAGCACAATATCTCAAAAATAGATATAAAAATGTGTCTAAAAACACTATATATGTTTTAGGTGTATCACCATCCTTCTGATCATACTCTTTATCTCAGAAGGCATAGGATCTACCTCGTCATATATGAGGTTACCTGGGGAGTTCCCTTGCCTATATTCAGTGAAATTGTAGCAACAGCCACATTGGATAATATCCTGCCTTTTCCGCGCATCCATTTTTGTGGTTCTGAATAGGTTTTCATCATTAGCAAACCAGCTCGACCTCTATCTCTCAGGTTGAATATGCAGTCAAGAATTCTTCTTTCATCATTTTGAGAAAAAAACTCCTGTATACAACTCTAGGTTCTCCAGGATGTTGACAAATTTTCCTTGTATTTCCTCATAAAATTTAAATTCTCGTTCCTTAACTCTGTTCATTCTTTCCAGTTCTGCCATGGGGATCCTTTGAGATTATCGAGTGATGCCCCAATAGTGTGTATTGTTTTCTTACGTGTTTTATGTCAATTTAAATCCCTGGTAATAGTGCCAAGAACTTGACTCATCCCAAAATTTACGCATTAATTTTTCTTTAAAAAATATGACTAATAACTTAACTTAATTTATATTAAATAGTTAATGTGCAAAATCAAAATGTTATAAAATATATAAAATAGTTCACAGACTAGTGGTTCTATGCAACTACACGTATTGCTTCGAGTAATATAGTGCTTTTTTTAAAAACCCCAGTATCGATTTCACAGAGAAGCGTAGTAAGAAATCTCTTTGGCTAATTATAGTTTACTACTATAAATTCTTAGTTTTGGAAGATGAAAATTCGTATGATAATAACTTAAATCACAATGTTAAAACTATAAAATTAAAGCAAGAAGGAAATGCTAAAGTAGGTTTAATGAATGCTAAGAGAAAAGTAACTAAAAGAACAGAATTTACTAAACTAATTTCAAAACATCAAAGTTAAATTTATTAAGACTAAACAAAGTTTTGTGACGAAGAGTTCAAGTTAAAAAAAATTATTCTTCCCATTTAAAATAAGTATATGGATTGTGAAGAAATTAAAATTATTTAAAAATATATGAAATTATTTTGTGCCAAATAGAAGCAATTCTATTCTTTACCCTCTTCCAAGTGCATAAAGAACACTGACTAATCTAGAGTTTGGTCCCTAATTTTGTGGTTTGCCTAGGAGGATACCTTCTGCAACTCTAGAGCTCTCACTACTCCCTCACTTGAGAGCTAACAATCTCGCATCAATTTCCAATCAACTGAACCAATTTGGGGATTTTAATCTATCACCTTAAAATCTCCAATTCTGCTTCCAACAAAGTATATTTCTCTATTTATTTGCACTCAACCCAATTGATGAATTACTCTCCCATGAAATCAAATGTGATTCTCCCCGTGTTGTATAAATCATAGCCCTTTTGGAACATATGTTTCTCAACACATTTTAACATTTCAATTGGCTAAATTAAAAAGTAAATGATGATCAGAGTTCAAATCATCACAAATTAACATTTAAAATCACATAAAACAAAATCAATTCATCACAACTCATTGTCGGGAGAAAGATATAAAAGACTACTCAAAATTCATGAGAAGGATATGAAAAAAAACAAATTTCATTAATTAACACAAGTTTACAAAATAAAAGAAAAAAAAAGACACAACTTATGTCATAATCCTTCCCAAGCAGATCCCTAGAAGTTCTCTTCAAGCCTTTCTCTCCATTCAAGCACTCTCAGTTATCTCCTAGAAATGTAATGAAGAAGAAGTCTGTCACCTTCCCTCTCCTCTTAAAATCTTTGAAGAAAATCTCCAAGCCCTTTCTCTCACTCTCATGCCACTCACTCACTCACACACTCACACACCCACACACACACACACACACATGTGCCATATGCTCCTCATGCAAAAACTCCTCCTGAAGCCCTAGATATAACATGAGGGGCATGGACTTATATAATTGTCTAGTTTTCATAAGCTACATCGAAAGAGGGGGCGATGGTTGAACATTTTGGCATCTGCATATGTTTCCTCAGGTTGGGGATACGATAAGATTTAATACATAGAAAGTGTAGACTTGTAGAAAATTGATCAACTCGTGCAAAATAGTAGCTGATTTTTTCTTATACCAAATTAGGCAGAGGTTAGTGTATTTCTCTACTTTTTCATTGGACATGGAGGTATTTATTTTGGGAGGAAAAACTTCATGTATCTAGCTAGAGATAAGGAGGAAGATTTCTCATAGAGAACTTGTAGCAATCTATGTACACTGCTTGGTCTAATTTTTCAATAAATTGATCTCAAAGTGAAGATGGACTTATTCTAATTATCTAAAATAAAAATAATATTATCTTTTTTTATATTACTTTTAATTTAATGTAGATGTTGAAAAGTAGTTCAAAATTCAGCCAAAAGTGAAGAGGGGTGTAAAAATGGATACCATGCCTGTTTAAGTTCTTTCTAGCATGGTTTGACTATTGTGCTCGGTGTGCATAAACTTATTTTCATATTGTGATCTGAATCTTTCTTTATGATTTATATTGCACTCTTAATCTTATATTCATATTTAATATAGGTTTTAAATGTGATGAGAAGTTGTGTTAATGGTGCCAGAGGCTCTCACATGCCTGGGCACTTGATCCGGGACATTTTATATTTTGATTCCTCCATTCTTAGAAGCTTATGTCGGCTTTTATATATATTAGAACAAGCATTGGAGGTCAGTGATCCTTGAAAAATCCTTTATCAATTGATATTATACAGAAACCATGTTCTCATGCATGTTATGATCATAAATCATGTCCAGAAATCAAGTTTAAGCGCTTGGTATGGCTTGAAGGAAGCTGAAGACTTGCAAGAGGTTTCCTGCTCTGTTTTGGACATTTTATATTATTTATTGGGTCATTTGTCAAATGTACTTATTTATTTATTTCTAACTTGTAATACAATATCTTATATATAATCTATCATCATCTCTCTCTCTCTCTCTCTTCTTTTTTCAATGTATGATGTTGCTCTCAAGTTTAGTAACCTTCTTGTGAAGGTCTGTTGCATGTTTGGTTCTTGTAAATCCTCTGCTTCTGCAGCTGCATTCCACTTTCCTTGTTTTTGGTATGTTTTTCATCCTTGTATGTTAAGATATGATCAATTGAAATTTTAATTTCTCAATTATTCACCCTTTATGTTATGATATTAGGTACTCCATGTAGTAAACTAAGCAAGTAGGTTTAATTAGGCAGATGGTGAGTTAGGTATGATAGCAAAAATTTGCACCCAATTCTTCTAAGAGTATGTTTTTGGTTAAATTTTTTAGAAGGTAGATTAAATATCAAGTTGGATACAACCCTAGATATCACACTCACTTTGTGAGGGTAGACTTGGTTTGAGATTTTTCATAGGTCCAAAATTTAATGATTATCTTTCATTCATATCATGAGAGAGATTTTTCCTGACTATATAGATCTTTTAAGTTTCTCATGCTCATTTTTTCTTGCCAATTATGGGGCTCAACCTTGGTCACCTTTGATCAACAATCCATGAATTAGAAATGGAAAACACGTGCATGCCAATTTCTTTTTTCTTCTCGTCCATTCTATTTTCTCATGTTATCACCTCACACACAGGTGAGTTTCCTGCGTCTTTCTCCTGTGGAACTTATGTGTTACATTATGATTTTTTTCGGTATATTTCAACATTTCAGAAATGTTGATACATTCTGTTTCATTATATGGATGACAGCTTGGTGTTTTTGACGTATATGATGCACACACACACACACAAATTTCCATGCAGCTCCACCATTTTGCTTTGTTTGGCTTCGTTTAAGCTCCGTTTTACCCAGTTTCAGTTGTGTTTTGCTCCTAACAGATTTTCCTACTAAATAAGCAAGAAAATAACCTTTCCTTAAAGTGTAATTTTATTTGAAAACATTTGAGAAATTTAAAATAGATAAAGTGTAGAAATACATATTGAAATGTGCAAAGTCAGAATTTTCTTTCTTGCTTGTTCTTACTTCAAATTACACCATTTCTGCTTCACTTTCTCCAAAAGTGTATTTCTTGTACTTGAAACAAAAAAATATGCAAAATACCTTCCTTTAAATTGTATTATCATTAAAAATCATTAAAACTGAGCATAAAATATATATGAAAAAGTAGGTAATTTTTAGGCGTGTCAACTCTCCTAAACTTAAACATTACTTGTCCTCATGTAACCCTTTTAGTACAAAAAAATATGACTTAGGATAGAGATTAACTTATAAGTTTCTATCTTTAGTTTAATAAATAAAATAATAAAATTTAAGAAAAATCCTTAATAACTTAAATTCAGACTCTAAGTCTAAGATTACTTAGTATTCCAATTTAAGATTTCTGAATCTCTATTCAATTCAGGATGAATTGAAATTTATCATATTAAGGATATTTAGAACATTCATATGAAAAAGAACTTCATGGAAACTCTTCTTGTAATGTTACTAATACTCCAATACAAGTTTAGAAAATGTAATAAAGTCTTTTCCTCAAATTGATTCAAGTGAAACCATTTTTTGATTAGGCATCTCCTCAAGCTTCTCCTCACATTCTTTTTTTTTTATTTAGGATCTTTTCAATCCTTTCTTTTCTTTTTCTTTTTCAAGTGAGGATTACTATATCTGGATAGCCTTTAATAATTTTGAACTTTACTATCCTCTTCATAAAGTTAAAACGTTTTACCTTACTTCACTTTATATATTCATATTAGTTTATAATTTTTCATATTGTTTCAGTCTTTTCTTCTTACATGAAATTCTAAAATTCTTAATACTTCAAAATACAATTTTCTTTACTTTAAATAGAAAAACATTGTTTTATCCTTTCATACCAAATATCTTCAACTTTAGAATTGACCATTATTATTACAAACTTTTACCTAAATTTACCATAACATTTACAAATATAAATATAGTCATTTAAAGTTAAATTCTAATATCGAAGGTCATTTTAAGTTAATTTTAAAAATATAGTTAATTTAGGACAAATAAAATTTAGTTTACTTCTTTTTAAAAGAAATTTTTCTTCCCCCCAAACTTGAAATTTTAAATATTACACTTAATTTTAAAAAATGTAGCAGGAAGAAAAAGTAAAAATTGAATCTACTAACTACTACAACTTCCTATTAAATTCATATATGTGCATAATCAAGATAGAATCACTGCAGAAGAAAGTAAATCTGCCTAAAACATGCTTGCAATAATATTAAACTAAAAGGAAGTATACAAACTTTAAAATTTATTTTTCTTCCTACCCCCAAAGTTGATTTTAAACATGTATAACATTCAATACAAAAAATATAAGTAGGAAGAAAAATAGTTTAGAAATTCTATCTATCATAAACATCTAAAAGTATTTATCAGGACAGAATAATATGCAATAGAAAGTAAGTTTAAACTAAAACATGCTCAACAAAATAGAAAGAAAGGTCTAACAAGTAGAATAGGTATCGACATAGGAATCTATATATTTATGTGTTCTCCAAATATTTATAATATTGTAACACAAACACAAACACTCATTATAAATGAGGTCAATTCTTCCTTTAACTCATTGCATCTCACTAAATTAATTCTAATTTCTAAAGGAATCACTACACAGATATATTGGGTAAATCGCAAAAATATGATTATCCCTGATATCTTGGTTCTCGAGCACCAACCCCAGGCATCACCATATTTCTTAATTTAACACCTCTAGCAGTTATAAGGATAGTGTAAATTCAACCACATGTTACTCATCAAATATGTTAGATACTCATATCAAATGAAAAAAAAAAATTGGAGAAAAGAAGTAAAAAAATTGAGAGGGAACTGTCACTAGTAAAGTTCATGATGTCTCTTGTAAAACTCAAGTCTGGGTGAAACCCGAGTCATAGTGGACTCGTCAATCTAACTGCTACAAGAAAATATATACGTCTTGCCATAATAAGAAGTTAAGGAATCACCTCCCTTTTGACATATAAAAATTAAATCAAACCACTAATAATTCAAACCTCTATCAATCATCGATCAAACTCATCAATCCACACTAAAACAAAAACAATACAACACTAACAATCATGATTCTCAAGCATACTAAATCAAACCACACTGATAACTATGGGTTGCCTCCCATAACACACATTGTTTAACGTTGCTAGCCCAATAAATGATTCCACCTGGATCAAAAATTCATTTAAGTAAACCTTGATCAATCACCCAATCTTTTCTAGATCCAGAGATTCCTACAAAGACCTTGAATTTAAAATTTTCTTTCAGCACTTCCTTTTCAGATTAATTCATATCTATATTCCTCATATTTATTTCTAGATCCAATATTATTTTAGTGATTTTATCAAATTTCATATTAATATCATCCTTAAATTTAATAAGAAATGGATCTTTATAAGACACCTCAAAATCTCCCAAAATTTGGATTGGATTCTCTAGTAATTCAAATTTTAGATAAAATTCTTCTAGGTTACTCTTTTGTTCAGGGTTGTCTTTCAATTCTTCCCCTTGGTATTGAGTAATTGGTAGAGGTAGGCTTTCTATATTTATCTCAGTTAAGGAAATATGTTTTTCTAATTCCTTAAGAATTTTTTCCATTGGTCTTTCAATCTCATCTCTCAACTCAAAGTTCTTTTGAAACATATCCTCAAATTCTCTTCTAAATATTAGTTCGATAATTTTAAATTGCTCAACATTCATCCCCTTAGGGTTTATCTGAGGGTCACTAGGTAAAATCTCTAAGGGGTAACTGTTAATTTCATTAATAATCTGCCCTAGTTGGTTTTCTATATTCTTTATTGCTCTTCATTTGAATAACAACCTCCTCTAACATTAATTTCTTATCCTCACTCTGTGGGTTGGAGTTAAATTGAGGAGAATTATTAATTGAGCTAATAATCTGCCCCAATTATTTTTCCATATTCCTTATTACTGTCCCTTGACACTCCAACTTACTCTCCATTTCAATAACAACCTCTTCTAATAAATCTTTCTCTTCATTATGTGGGTAAGAGCTAAATCCATGAGGAAAATAAAGTTCATTACTATAATAGCCCTGATTATTCCAACTACATGTCTGATTAAATTGATTATCTTCCGAAACTTGGTCTTCTCTTCCAAAATTATTATTCCAGTTAAAATTCAAATGATAATCCCAACCTGGATTTTAATAATCAGAATAAGAATTATGTATCTCATGGTTAGTTTCAATCCATTTTCCAAAAGAATTTTCCTCAATAATTTGGCTTCCTTAAGGAAATCTTTGTATGTATTGATCAAACTTCCTCTCAATATTTGCAACCCGAGAAATTAAAATTGTAAGAATATCTACTTGAAAATTTTCCTCTCTTGGGATTTTTTCTTTCAAAGCTACTAGCATTATAGTCCATATCTGAACATTCATTATATTGTTATTCTGCCAATTCTACATTAAATTCATGGAGTTTTTTCAAATCTCTCCCAAAAGTTCTCTCCAAAATTGGCTTGTAAAATTCTAGGTCTACAGCTCCTGAACTACGCATACAAATCTAAAGAATTAACTTATAAGATAGATATCAAAAATATTTTTTTTATTTTTGATTTTCTTTAAAATAAACACAAAATAATTAAACACACTATATAGTAATACTATAAATTCCAAGTTTAAGTTTTACAAGTTTAACAAAAACTTGACTCGTCCTGAAATTTACACATTAATTTTGCTTTCAAAAATATGGCCAATAATTTGATCTAATTTATATTAAGTAGTTAATGTGTAAGATAAAAATGTTATAAAATATATAAAATAGTTCACACACTAATGGTTCTACAAAATTGCACGTATCACTTTGAATAATATAGGGCTTTCTTTAAAAACCCTAGTATCAATCCCACAGAGAAGCGCAGTAATAAATCCTTTAGGCTAATTCTAGTCTACTACTATAAAGTCTTAGTTCTGGAAGATGGAAGTTCTTATGATAATAACTTAAATCACAGTATTAAAACTATAAAAATTAAAATAATAAAGAAAATTTAAAATAGGTTTAATGAAAGCTAAGAGAAAAGTAACTAAAAGAACTAAGTTTACTAAACTAATTTCTAAACTTCAAAGTTAAATTTATTATAACTAAATAAAGTTTTGTGATGAAGAGTTCAAGTTTAAAATAAAAATCATTCACCTTTACAATGAGTATATGAATTGTGAAGAAATTAAAATAATTTAAAAATATATAAAATTATTTTGTGCCAAATAGGAGCAATTCTATTCTTTACCCTCTTCTAAATGCATAAAGAACATTGACTATTCCAGAGTTTGGTCCCTAATTCCGTTGTTAGGCTGGGAGGATACTAACTGCAACTTTAGAGCTCCCACTACTCCCTCACCCAAGGACTAATAATCTCGCATCAGTTTCCAATCAACTGGACCAAATTGGTGATTTTAATCTGTCATCTTAAAATCTCCAATTTTGCGTCCAATAAAATATATTTCCCTATTTATTTCCACTCAACCCCATCGATGAAATATTCTCCCATGAAATCAAATGTGATTCTCCCCATTTGGTAGAAATCATTGCCCTTTTGGAACATATGTTTCTTAACACATTTAAACATTTCAATTGGCTAAATTTAAAAGTAAATGAAGATGAGAGTTTGAATCATCACAAATTATTGACATTTAAAACGTATAAAAAAATCAATTCATCACAACACCAAATCTCATTGTAGGGAGAAGGATAAAGAAGACTACTCAGAATTCATGAGAAGGATACGATAAAACACGGATTTCATTAATAAAAACAAGTTTACAAAATAAAATAATTAAAAGATAGAACTTATTTCAAAATCCTTCACAAGAAAATCCCAAGAAGTTCTCTTCAAGCCTTTCTCTCCATACGAGCACTCTTAATTCTCTCCTAGAAATGTAATGTAGAAGAAGTCTGTCACCCACCCTCTCCTCTTACAATCCTTGAAGAAAATCTCCAAGCCCTTCCTTTTACTCTCACACCACTAACTCACACACACACACACACACACACACACACACCCTAGACACTACACGTAAAAACTCCTCCTCAAGCCCTAGACTTCCCTCTCTTTTATAAAAGGCTGCCTCCCTCTAAAAAGAATTTAGAATTCCCTCCTAAATTTTATTCAAAAGTCAGCTCTTTTGAATTCAAAAGACATGTACATTGATCCAAGAGACATATCCCTTCATAAAAGAACCTTTCTAAGTGTCTAGATGCATTGAATCACTCCAAGAGGTGTTTAGAACAAGTGTCCCTTTAAAAATTTGCCCAAAAATTCTTCACAAACTACCTTAATCCACCAAAAGTCATCTCCGACGCATCATGCACCAGTTTTGGCACATCATGCACCAATTCTTTGGATTTTGGTGCATCACGCGCCACTCTACAACAGCTCCTCCATTTTACTTTGTTTGGCTTTGTTTCAGCTCCGTTTCACCCCGTTTCACCTCGTTTCATTTATGTTTTGCTCCTAAAGAATTTTCCTACAAAATAAGCATGAAAAAAACATTTCCTGAAAGTGTAACTTCATTCAAAAATATTTGAGAAATGTAAAGTAGATTAAGCATAGAAAGACATATCAAAATGTGCCAAGTCAGAATTTTCTTTCTTGCTCGTTTTTATTCCAAATTGAACCATTTTTATTTCATTTTCTCTAAAAGTTCATTTCCTGTACCTGAAATAAAGAATATGCAAAATACATTCCTTTAAACTGTAATATCATTAAAAATCATTAAAATTGAGCATAAAAAATATATAAAAAAGTAGGTACTTTTAGGCGTGTAATCAAGGTTGCTCCCTCATCTCCACATCTGTAGGATACCATGTCTAACTTGGCTTAGTAGATAATGGAATATATGACTCAGTGTCCGGATAAGCTATCTCCCGACCTCTTGTGTTAGCAGCTACGAACTCCTCAAGAGAACTATAATGGTCTAAGTGGAGAACATTGTATGTTGGGCATTCCATGAATGCTCCTCCTGTTGATGCTTGCATGGGGAACCTCACTGTTGCACATCGAGCAACCCCTGTAAAGTGAATATGAAATCACTTGTAGTATCTGCTCTGCAAGAAACTCAGACTTGTCCTCCGTAACAGGCAGACTAGTAGAAGTTTCTTTCATGCAAGGATCATGAAATTTACCCTCAGGAATCGGGGTGAGTGTATTTTCTGCTTCCTTCATGCATTTCTTTTCCTCTCATAGAAAAGCTCTATGCTTGTAACGATTAGCATTTCAGCGTTGAGTTCTTCTTAGTGGCGCATCCGACACTCTTTCATCATCTGCACCAATTAAATTTCCTATTAATGTGGTTATCATGGACGACAAAAGGCTAGTCCCTTCCATCAGATTTTGTTATCAATTTCCTCCTCTTCGGTAAGGAATCTTCTTTAGTACTGATTCTCAGCAGTGATGGTAATTTTTTTTCTCTTGGTCACTGATTATGTCCATTGGGGGACCCTCATAGTTTACGCTGATCTGACCGATGTTTATGTCAAAGTCTATAATGCCACCCTGAGCTGCCCTTTTTTTATTCAGCGCAAGATTCAAGCTATCTCTAAAGATGAAAATAAACTTTCATCCTGACATTTTTTTGCAAAAAATAGAAAAATATCGGTGAGCTGAAATTCAGCATGTATAAGAACAAAAATGAAACATTCATTAAACAACAATTTTAATTTATACAAGTGCAAATTTTATTTATGTAATTTAAGTTATTTTAATGAAATTTCAAAATTAGAGACAGAGGGAAGAAATTAAAGTAGATAAATTCCAAAACTTGATTTTATTGAGGTTAATTTTATTACAAAATTTTTTGGACCCAGTCACAAACGCTTAGCCAAATAAATAACACTAGAATAATCAAAATTTCAAAAGTTTGATTTCAAGAAACATCATGTCGGGTAGTATGTATTCATGTAGCGGCCATTGACCTGCACCATAGGTCTTTTGCCTTGAAAATCCACCAGTTGGTAAGATCCTCCTGAGTAAACTTTCTCTATAACGAATAGTCCCTCCCAAGTTGGTTCAAAATTTTAACCTATCTTATGACGTGCAAGAATAAGTTTTTTGAGAATGAGAACAAGGTCACCAACTTTAAACGCCATCGGGCAGACCAATTTGTCGTGATCTTGCACTATCCTTGCTTGGTAGAGTTATAGATATTGTTGTGCTTCTAATTATTCTCCCTTGAAACTTTCTAACTCTTCATGTCTGAGCTTTGCAATTTCTTCATTTGTGATTTGGTTGGCGACAATAAATCTGAGAGATGGCATCTGAACTTCTAGTGGTAGTATGGCCTCAGAATTGTACACAAGTGCATAGGGTGTACATTGAGTGAGAGTTTTGAACATTGTCCAGTAGGCCCACAAAGCTTCTAATAGTTTATTATGTCAATCTCTAATATTTTTGTCCAATGTTTTCTTTAATTTTTGCGCGAGCGTCTTACTGAAGGCCTTGGCCAATCTGTTTGCCTGGGGATAGTAAATAGTCGAGTATCTCCAGTCTATCCCATGTCTTTTAATGAAGTTGTTGATATTTGTGCTCTTAAAGGCTGTCCCATTATCGAAAATCACTCCACTCGGTACTCCAAAACGTAAATAATTTGGCTTTTGAAAAATTGCATAACATGTTGTGATGTAACCTCTAGTAACAGTACTGCCTCTGCCCACTTGGAGAAGTAATTTATAGTAGTAAGAATAAATCTATGTCCCTTAGAGGATGAAGGTTCTATCAAACCTATTGTGTTCGTGCACCAACCCTTGAATGACAACAAGGAAACAGTTAGGTGTAGTACAATCAGAGGTTGGTGTAAGATCACCCAATGCACTTAGCAAAGGTGACGCCTTCTAGCTAAATACATGCAATTGAATATCATTCATGACCAATAATATCCAAGTCTCTTGATCTTCATCTTCATATTTGGCCCTGACTGGTGAGCACAACAATCTGAAATATACTTCTTTAACAATATGTTGTGCTTCGACCTTGCTTAGACATCACATCCACATTTGATCAAACGATCTTCTGTAGAGAACATCACCCACTAGAGCATAAGACATAACTCTTCTCGTGATGTGATATGCTTCAAACTTGTCTTCTGGAATCTTTCATGTTTGCATATATTCTATCAATGGTTTGCGCTAGTCTTCGTTAATGTCAACAACTGCAATCACCATTCCTTCTTATGTTTTGATCTTTTGTAAGTTATCATGGTCGATTTGAGACAATACTCATCGTCCTTGTACTATAATGTCAAAGGAATCCTCCGGTGGAAATGCCAGCTCCTTGGCAAGTTTTGTTAGAGCATTAACATGAGCATTATCTCCTTGAGGAATCCGGTATAGAGTCATGTTGGGGATTTGCTCTAATAATTTCATTGTGTACCGGTGGTAATCTGCTAGCCTTGGCTTTAAAATTTTATACTGTTTGACAACTTGTTAGATGTTGGGTTGTGAGTCTCCATAGACGATAATATCTATTACATCCATCGAGATTGCCAACTCCATATTCTGCTTCATTGTTTGTGAGAATCTCAACATGCCCTTATCTGGCGTGATGAAAATCAGACCAATTCCTGTTTTGCCCGATATAACCATTTCTGATCATTTGTCCTTTCTGGTTGAAGAAGCTCCATCAAAGTACATTTCTCACTGTCTGACACTGGATGGTTCCACTTGTAATAGCTACTCATCTGACAGTTCATCGTTCAGTGGGGACCCTATTGGAAGTGGGCGTGCAGCGAAAAAATCTGCTAAAATCTGTCCCTTGATAGTGCAGAGGGGAACAAAAGTTATGTCTAATTGCAATAAAATCATCGAACATCTTGATAAACATCTAAAAAGTGTTGGTCAAGTCACCAAATTTTGTAATGGATTAACTTTCAAAATAAGGGTAATTTTATGAGAAAGCATGTAATGTCTAAGCTTTTGGGCAAAGAAAATTAAGGCAAAACATTGCTTCTCAATAGGTGGATACTTTACCTCCATCGTTATTAGACTTTGCTAAAGTATTAGAACACATTTTCCTTACCCTCTTCTTTGACTTATGCTAACAGGGCTCCGAGAGAATCATCTAAGGCCATTGCATAAAGTATTAACGATTTTCCCGGGATAGGGGCTGCCAAAATAGGAGGTATCATTAAATATTGCTTAACATCCTCAAAGGCCTTCTAGTATTTCTTTTTCCAAACAAATTTGGCATCAATTTTAATTAATGCTGAGAAGGGTTGACACATACCTAGGTGATTAAAAATAAAGTGACTCAGATATGCCAACTTTCCTTGGAAGGAGCATAATTCTTTCAAGGTTTTGGGGAGAGACATTTCCAAGATAGCTTTAATCTTATCTGGGTCGATCATGATTCCCCAATGATGAACAACGAATCCTAGAAATTTTCCAGAGGTGACACCAAAAGAACATTTTAAATGATTCATCTTTAGATTTTATTGTTGCAATCATTTGAACAAGATACTCAAATCATACAAATGGTTTATTTTCTACTTGCTTTTGATAACCAAATCATCCACGTAGCACTCCATTTGGTTGTGAATGAGGTCTTCAAAGATCTTTGTCATAGCTCCTTGGTAAGTTGCTCTAGTGTTTATTAATACGAATGACATCAATGTTTAGCAAAAGATCCCAATCGATGTCATGAAGGCTATAAGTGCTGCACCCTCTCGAGCCATTTTGATTTGTTTGTAACCTGATGATCCATCCATGAGGGAGAAAATCTCATGCTTTGTTGCGATGTCCATCATGGATTCTAGTATCGGTAATGGAAACTCATCTTTTGGACATGCGTTGTTTAGATCCCTGAATTCGAAACATACATGGATTTGTCCATTTTTCTTATTAGCTGGTATAATGTTGGCTAACCATGTGGGGTATTGCTCTTCCCTTACAAAGTTGGTAGCTATTAATTTCTTTACCTCGATAATTACTTGTTGCTCTATCTCGAGACACATTCTTCTGAGAGCTTATTTTACTGGGGTCATATTTTTGTCCACCCCAAGTTTATGAAGTGTGACTTCTGCTGATAATCCTGACATCTCATCATAGCCCAAGACGAAGCAATCTTTAAACTCCAATAATAATTCTATCAATTTTGTGGATTCTTCCTTATTGAGTACAAAACTTATGAAGGAGGGTCGGGGCTGTTCCTTAGTCCTGAGGTTGACCTCTTTTAATTCATCCACTGCTGAATTAATTTCTTCTTCAAATTCTGGTGGAGTATCACCTATCAATTGATCCTGAGAGTCATCCTCTACATCGAGGCAATCTGTTGACCTCACTTTTGGTTGAGTTTTAGTTTTTCCTCTTTAGTAGCCTATGGTCTAGCCATAGGACTTTCCTATTGACTATTCTTAGTAAACTAGACAAGAAACCCTCACCATTAGAAATTATACCCTCTTCTCTACTCAACTTGAAGTTTCACATGTTGGTCTCAACCTCTAAGTACTTAGTAGGTGAGATCACTATGGGGGAAACTCAAGATGAGTCACCCTTAAGACTGTTGAGCCTTAAGGTTAACCCTGGGTCTTGGTCTGGACCTAAGGCATTCACTACATTCACTAAACTTATATATACTCACATTCACTCACAACCCTAAACTCAAATTTCTACCCTATAGCCCTTGATCTTTTGGGATACTCATGTAGATGGTCCCCCTAAACCTACTAGCCCTAGGGCTATGGTTTGGCTAAGAATACTATGTAGAGGACCCAAAATAGGGTTTTCATCGGTCCATGGCTTGTTGGTGATGATTGGTACCTCAACTATACCAAAATACCCATCATTGCCTTTTGTCCTTAAAACACCCCCAAATTACCAAAATACCCCTCTTGGACCCAAAATTTCAAAAATTCCTTAAAATTCCTAGAAAATCCCAATAAACTCTAAATATTCCTAATTTCATTTCTCGCAACTACCACATGAGCCAATTTGACCAATTTAACCATCTTTAACCAAAAACCCCCAAATTTGTCTTTAAATGCCCAATTTCCCCAAATCCAATTCAAATGTCCATCAATTTGACCTCAACTTCAATCTTAAACTCAAATTCACTTTTGATATGATCAAATTAAACTAAATCCAAGCTCAATTGGTCCATGATTTGAACCCAATTCTGAGTTAGGTTAAAGCCCCAATTTTGACCATATGACCTAATCTCACCAAATTGAACCCATAGCCCAGTCAATTGGCCCCAATTAATGTTGAAAAATCTTGATAACACTCATATACATCAAAATCAACCATCAATTGACCTTGGTGAAGCCTCGTATCCATTTGATTTTGACCTAAATCCAAAATTCCCAAATTTAGCCCAAAATTGGCTAAGTCCCCAAATTTCACCTTATTGATTACTTTAACCCCCAAATTGGCATCCAATTCATGTTTAAAACTCTTCATGAGGTCCCTATTGACCTTTTGAAACAATGAATTTGAACTTAGCCCAAGGCTAACCCAAGCTAGACCCACGTCTAGCCCAACATGACCAAATTGACTAAAATTCAAAATTCCATCAAATTGACCCTTCAATTGAACTCAAAACCACTTCCATACTTCACCAAAGTTGTTCCTTATGATCATATACACCAAATTCAACAATTAATTGGGTCAATTGACATGGATAGCCTAGCCCAAACCCAAGTTTTAGTCATTTGCACCCACTTGGACCCATGCACTAAATGTCACCTAACCACCCTAAAGTCACCAAATTAACTCCACCACAGCCATTAGTTGGACTTAGTGACCATTCTAAACACCATCAAACCACCTAAATCAAGCCATGGACCAAAGGTTCCCCAAATTAAGGGATATTTATCACCTAAATCAAGCCATGAACCAAAGGTTCCCCAAATTAAGGGATCTTATTTCCAAAAATGCACATGCTTAATCAAGCCATGGGCCAAAGGTCCCCCAAATTAAGGGATCTTATTTCCAAAAATGCACATGCTTAAGATATCTTAGACCAAAGGTCCCCCTAATTAAGGGATCTTATTTCCAAAAATGCACATGCTTAAGATATCTTCGTTCCCATAAATTAAGGGATCTTATTTCCAAAAATGCACATGCTTAAGATATCTTTGCCAAATCCTCCCCCACAGCCATTATTTGGACCTAGTGACCAGTCCAAACACCATGAAACCACCTAAATCAAGCCATGGACCAAAGGTTAAATTAAGGGATATTATTTCCCAAAATGCACATGCTTAAGTTATCTTTGTCAAATCAAAGCACATTTGCATTAAATTGTTGTGATAGATTCCTCTGGGTTCCCTGAGCTCCTAGCCACCTCCCCCTGGTCAGCCGGCCGGCCTAGTGGTCAAAAAAGCTCAAAATCGAGAGCCAACCCCATTACACCTCACCTAAATCAAACCTAGAGGCCAGCTCATCCAAATCAAATTGAAGAGCTACTCTGCCCTCCACCTAAGCACCACAATGCACCCAAACTTGTGCCCTGAGAGCCACTCATCACCATTTTTATAAAAACTCACCTCCCATGGCCATGGGAGGTGTGCTGAAATTTCTTTAGTGAGGCCTCTTCAAACTTCGCATAGAGCTTCCCTAAGATCTCCTCAGTGCATTCTGACCATTTTCCTTCACCCATTCCCATTGTCGGAGCTCAATTTTGAGCTTAAAACCTTGCTAGAAACAAGGACAGAACCCAACACACCTCCACAGTCCACCAAACTCAAATTAACTTTACCCACACCTTCATATTAGTGAAAGAAGCCAAAACCCCATTAAATCCCCCTCCCACAGAGCCTCTACCATAGCTCTAGACCAACACCCAGATCTGACCGTAATCGAATTCCTACTTAGGCCTTACACCAAGACAAGGGACTCAATCCCTAGCCTCCTTATACCCCAACGAGCGTGTCAAACCCCTCTGATTGAAGCTTCACTTCTAAGAGCAAAGGTATAAGACCCACCTCATCCCTAGCCTATTTTGATTCTCCATTTAATTAGTCTTAATTTAATTGCATGATTACCGTATGGATATGTTCGTCTCACTTAGACGAG